>WNLI01049115.1:0-11307 GCA_025802215.1 Wirenia argentea
GCAGGTCCTGGACCTTAAACACACGTTAAGCCCAATCATTCATTCATTCATTCCCATATGAAGTGGAAGTTTCTGTGTCTTAGGCGCACGATTGCAACCCGTGTCAAAGATGGTTCTTGCATACTTCCAGCGAGGCTATCCAAAGTGTCCGCTTGTCCTTGGTCAAGGGAACCATACCCTGGAAATGAGTATACTGATGAGTGTTTCTGTGGCAACACGGAAATTAGAAATGGGGGAGTACAGTGTTGTAGGGACATAGTGCTTTCACAATATGTACTTCTACTGCCTTTCTATCGGTAAAGTGGAATTGGACCCTGAGTATAATTTGTTTGTTCACAAATGAATTAAGCGTAGGCCTATGTACTAACCACAAACTTTCACTGAACACGCTATATCATTGTGTATATTAATTGTATAGAATACAACATACAGAGTTTATCTAGCAGAGTCTGTTTACACATTACAGTGTTTCAAATTCATATTGGAAATCATCCGCTTCAGCGTACCATTTACAGCTGATTGGACTGGGGATATGGTTATGCTTTGCGCAAGCACGTGGATAGCTCCTTTGCAATTTGGGAATTGAACCTACAAGCTATTGGACAGCGCCACTGTAATTCGAACACAAAACATTCTGATTACGTCAAGCCTTTTCTCTATGAACTATGTAATTTAGCACACCTGAGAGATAACATTTGATATCTGTGCTTAAACCATGTCTACATTACATTTCCTTACAAATCCACATGATCCTGACTGCTATCTGATATTTGATTGGGGGCAGTAGCTCAGCGGTAAAGTCCTTGCCTTGAGATCTCAACGTCGTGGGTTCAAGCCTGGGTCAAAACTTGATATGGCATTCTTCCTGCTATCTTAGTCTCTTGAGTCATGGAAGATGAAGATATCCTGCACACGTTCGGTGGTTTTCTCCGGGTACACCAACTCACTTTCGGCCACTTTAGACTAACTATTCATAATTTGATTGTGCCGTGGCCTAGATGTTTTGCATGCAGTTATATGTCTCGCTCATTGAGTGATTGGAGTCAATCAAATGACTAAAACGCCTTACACATTATAAATGTACCCAACACGAACACAGTCATACTTTGTACATATTTACGCATTCTTCATTTACATTTCAGGAAACCACCGAAAACCCACAAACCGAAAGTGAAACTACGGAAAAGGAAACCGAAACCACAACTACAACTGACACAACACCATCTGATAAACCACCTGAAACAACAGACTCTAATCCCAGTCAACCAAAACCAAAAACAGCCTTACCGAAAGTCACCCAGCAGTTTTCTGATATCAAAGTTGGTGCGGAGTTTACCGGGGAAGATGCGGGAAGTGTTCCAGCAATCGAAGAAGGGATTTTGAATGATTCTGAAATGGAAAAACGAGCCTATATGGAAGACGCAATGAGTGATGTGAACGATGCAGGGTTGAGTGATAGAGATGGTGATGATCACGATGAAGACTGGGAGGATATCGAAAACAGCGATAAGAGTTTGACTGAAAATGACGACGATTTGAGAGCGGATGATGAAAATTTAGATGAAGTTGGAAGGGGTGAAACTAAAAAAGAAAATCCACTGAAAGGGTTAGAAGATGCATATGAAGATGAAAATTCAAATCACACTGATATAAATATTGATACTGTTACGCGTGAAAATACAGACGATGTCACTAATTCAACGAATGGCCAAAATAATTATTCTAAAACTGTTACTGAAAACAATGATGAATCCCATCATAGAGATCAGGAAATTATCAATATTGAGGAACCCACAAATATAGATATCCGCAATGATTCAAACAAATTTCAACTTACAAAATCCCATGTAAATATACAAAATAACTCGCCAAGTAAATTATTTGTAATAGATAAACAAACGAACAATCCGTGTATTACAATCGATGAGAGCGATGACGATGATTGTATGATTTTGGAATCTAAAACAGAGGTTGTTAAAAATTACAGCGTAAAATGTGAGGTTGATGATGTGAGCCGAATCGATGTTGTTAAAGCTGATGTTTGCTCTAAAAATGACAACGCTGATGAGCAGAGTGATTGTGTTATTGTAGACTTGAATGCAGATTCTAAAGATGATTCAATAGAGAAATCGATAGAGGAATCGATAGACGACTCGAAAGTGGAATTGATAGAGGAATCTAAAGAGAACTATCATGAAAAGAACAACAAAGAAAATAATCCAAATACAAAATCAACTGAGGAAATAATTTCACCAGAAAAATCGATGTCTCCTACAAAAGTACTATTGAAATCTGAAGATAAAATTCTATTAGAATCTGTGCCGAAATCTAAGAAAACCAGAAAAAGAAGCAGATTGCGACAAAAAGCAGAAAAATCGCAAATTGATTCTACAAACGTTTATGACCGTTTAATTGATGAAAACGACTCGATTGAGTCTGTTAAATTAACTGATGCGAAAGTTGAGATTTCTGCAGATAGAACATCAATGGATAAAAAAGTCAAGATGGATGCAGACAATGTAATGGATGTAAAAGATGCAGTAGAAAAGAAGAATTCGAGGAACGTGAAATCACAAAATGTGTCTCAAATATGGGCGAGCAGAAGCGGGAATTTCTGTGTAACATGTTTGGATGACGCGGTCGATCTGAATGGTTGGTAATTTTGATTGTATTTTCAGATTATGTGTACAGTATTCCTTGTAGAAAGTACTCTAATATATCAATCAACAAAGTAAGCATATCATTATAACTGGCATAAAGTTATCTTTACGACGACAGATTGCTAAACATTTTTATGTTACGGTAAATGTGTATTCAGAAATGCACTAGTGATTTATGTTCATCTTTGTAAACTGGTGGACAATTTGATGTAACTTGATTTGATTTTTGCTTGATTTGATTAGTGCTTTGCATCAGTCTCATTTCTGTTCATTTGTGAATTACTAATCTAACAAACCTGGCCTGGAATTATTGGGAGCACGTCCCTCGGGAGAGATGCTTTGACACATAGTGAATTCTGCTCGCATCAGTTCATGCAAATTAGTCTTACAGTAGTATGCTTTTATATAGGCTAGTACCCAGAGTCAAGGATTCCATAGCGTATCCTGCCCCTGGTTGACAATGTACTGTTTACAATCGAAACCTCACTGCACCACTTACAGTATACTTGATACAAGACAGTCTATCATGAATTACTTTAGTTTAACTGAATGGAAATATTGTTGCCGTGGATTTTGAGAAATTGTGAAGCTAATATTGTAAAAATGAGATGGCTAGACTGATAAAAATGTGACCAGTACATCCAGGTTGGTAAATAACAACTCCCTTGTACCAGAGCGTGTGCCAACCAAGTTTTTTAAATCCCAGAATAGTTTTTAAAATCGCCAATGGCATGAAATGCGCGCGTAGCGTGAACCCTGCCTTAGTAATCGAGCAAGTGATGCACAAATTTATCCCCTTATAATTCCTGGGTAAAAATTGATACATGAAAGAATTTAATCCATCACAGCCATATTATACGATGGTATTCAGTGTATCAGTATAGCAGCGGCATAGACTGTTTGGCCAACATGGCACTATCAAGTACTCTAATCTCTAACACTAAATAAAAAGTAATTCCTCTGCCTCTGAATTGGCTAATAGTAGGCTATTCTGAGCTTATCCCGGTTTGATGTGTATACAGCCTGGACAGGACATATATTTACCACAGGTTTCTTTCAGACTTTCTCACGCAGCTGGTCACTGAGCAAAGTCTACATAAATGTAATTTCTGTGTGAATATTGCAGGAACATACAAGATGGGCGTGCTTAGGAGAAGGAAAACTGATATAAAACCTCTAACTTTGGGCGGGAAAGGTTTGAATTTGCCACAAACCTTTTATTTATTTACCTTTTTAGTGGCATTATTTGTATATTCTTCTTTATTATGCGTTTTAATAGCTGCCAATTGGACAACTGAGAGATTCGTAGACGTAGAGTCTTGACTTCTGTGCCTAAACCTTTTATTGAGAGTTGAACCCATGGCTACCTAGGATAGTGATCAGTTTAACAGCACATTTTGGATCACACTATGTGACCATAATATACAGTCTTGTAGTCTCTTTTTATTTACGCAAAATAAATACCAAAAACCCACAGATCCACCTGAAGAAATTGATGAAACGCCTAAAAACACACCACGACGTGATTCCTCGACCAGCGAGTCTGCTCGTATGAAGAGAAAACAGAAGGGGAAGGCACGGCGTAGTGAGGAAGGAGAGGGTGGTGAGGATAGTCCACGACTTACTGCCAAGCAGGTTGATTTATATCAATAATATATATTCATCACTCATCAGCCAGTCCATTTCCTATGACTCGCAATTAATTTACTGTCACGAGTAATTAGAAAACAGAAGGGGAAGGCACGTCGTAGTCACGAGGGAGAGGGGGCTGAGGATAGCCCACGACTTACTGCCAAACAGGTCGGTTTAGACAAATCATATTCGTCAGTCAGTCCATTTCTTATGACTCACAATTAATTTATCGTCGCGAGTAATTAGAAAACAGAGGGAAGGGCGCGTGACCGCGCGTCGCAGTCAGGATGGAGTGGGTGCTGATGTGCACGGCTTACTGCCAAACAGGTTGGATTATAGTTAGACAAATGATATTATATTCAGTCCGGCCATTTCCTATGATTCATATTAATTTATTGCCGTGAATAAGTAGAAACAGAAGGGGAAGGCACGGCGTAGTGAGGAGGGAGAGGGTGCTGAGGATAGCCCCCGACTTACTGCCAAACAGGTCGGTTTAGACAAATCATATATCATCAGTCAGTCCATTTCCTATGGCTCCCATTAATTTATTGTTGCGAGTAATTAGAAAACATTGGAGGAAGGCGCGCCATAGTCAGAGGGTGCTGAGGATAGTCCATGGCTTACATCCAAGCAAGTTGGATTATAGTTAGACAAATGACATTATATTCATCAGTCCGGCCATTTCCCACGACTCGCAGTAATTTTATTGTTGCAAATAATTAGAAAACAGAAGGGGAAGGCGCGTCGTAGTCAGGAGGGCTTACTGCCAAACAGGTCGGTTTTACAAATGATATATACGAAGTTTAGTAAACAATATAAAAAATCTAGATATTATGGACATTTAGTATGAGATAAGTTCCAGAAGTTATTGTTGGAAGGGAAGGTAGAAGGTAAACGAAAACGGGGCCGACCGAGACGAATGTGGATGACTGATATGAAGAATGAACTACACATATAGGCGGTAAGACAGGTACAGAAGAGAGTAGAGTGTCATGACGGTGTATCATTCGGGGGATGGAGCCACCTCCAATCCATGTAATATACATCAGCCAGTCTGTTTCCTATGACTCCCAATTAATTTATCGCCATGAATAATTAGAAAACTGAGGGGGAAGGCGCGTCGTAGTCAGGAGGGAGAGGGTGATGTGGATAACCCACGACTTACTGCCAAACAGGTTGGTTTAGACAAATGATATATTCATCAGCCATTTCTCATGACTCCCAATTATTTATCATCATGAATAATTAGAAAACAGAGGGAAGGCACGTCGTAGTCAGGAGGAGACAGTGGAGATGATAGTCCACGACTTACTGGCAAATAGGTTGGTTTTACACAAATGATATTATATTCATCAGTCAGGCCATTTCCAATGATTCATATTAATTTATTGCCATAAATAAGTAGAAACAGAAGGTTAAGGCGCGGCGTAGTGAGGAGGGAGAGGCTGTTGAGGATAGTCCACGACTTACTGCTAAGCAGGTTGGATTATAGTTAGACAAATGATATATTCATCTGTCAGGCCATCTCCTATGACTTCCAACGAATTTACTATCGCGAGTAATTAGAAAACAGAAGGGGAAGGCGCGGCGTAGTGAGGAGGGAGAGGGTGGTGAGGATAGCCCACGGCTTACTGCTAAACAGGTTGGTTTATAGTTAGACAAATGATATAATCATCAGTCAGTACATTTCCTATGACTCCCAATTAATTTACTGTCGCGAGTAATTAGAAAACAAAAGGGGAAGGCGTGTCGTAGTCAGGAGGGCTTACTGCCAAACAGGTCGGTTTTACAAATGATGTATACGAAGTTTAGTAAGCAATAGACGAATGTGGATGACTGACATGAAAGAATGAACTACACCTATAGGCGGTAAGACGGGCACAGAACAGAAGAGAGTAGTGTCATGACCGCGTATCATCCGGGGGGTGGAGCCACCTCCACGTAATCGATGTAATATACATCAGCCAGTCTGTTTCCTATGACACAGTTAATTTATTGTCGCAAGTAATTAGAAAACCGAAGGAGAAGGCGCGTGTTTCAGTGAGGAGGGAGAGGGGGCTGAGGATAGCCCACGACTTACTGCTAAACAGGTCGGTTTAGACAAATCATATATCATCAGCCATTTCCTATGATTCGCAATTATTTATCATCGTGAATACTTGGAAAACAGAAAGGGAAGGCACGTCGTAGTCAGGATGGAGAGGGTACTGAGG
Source organism: Wirenia argentea (assembly GCA_025802215.1). Taxonomy (NCBI): domain Eukaryota; kingdom Metazoa; phylum Mollusca; class Solenogastres; order Pholidoskepia; family Gymnomeniidae; genus Wirenia; species Wirenia argentea. The sequence continues at coordinate 6,506 of WNLI01049115.1, forward strand.
ATAGCCCACGGCTTACTGCCAAGCAGGTTGGATTATAGTTAGACAAATGATTATTATATTCATCACCCAGTCCATTTCGGTATTTCCTATGACTTCCAATTAATTTACTGTCGCGAGTAATTAGAAAACAGAAGGGGAAGGCACGCCATAGTCAGGATGGAGAGGGGGCTGAGGATAGCCCATGGCTTACTGCCAAACATGTGGGTTTAGATAAATAATATTATACTGTATTCATCACTCATCAGTCCATTTCCTCTGACTCCCAATTATCGTCATGAATACTTAGGAAATTCAAGGGGAAGTCGCATTTCAGTCAGGTGGGAGTGGAGATGATAGTCCACGGCTTACTGCCAAACAGGTTGGTTCTCACAAATGATAATTATATTCATCACCCAGTCCATTTCCTATCTCCCAATTAATTATAACCGTGAATAATAAGATAACAAAAAGGGAAGGCGCGGCGTAGTCAGGATGGAGAGGGTACTGAGGATAGCCCACGGCTTACTGTCAAACAGGTCGGTTTATGCATAGTTAGACAAATAATATAATCATCAGTCAGGCCATTTCCTATGACTCCTAATGAATTAGAAAACTGAAGGTGGAGATGGTGTGGATAGCCCACGACTTACTGCCAAGCAAGTGCGTTTGGTCGATAGTAGTATAATGTAGGTCAAAACGGACTACTGACATTCAATATGTAAGACAATCCATTCAGTTTTATTACTAATAATGTTTTGAAACAAAACATCCCCGTTATTAGTACATACTAGTATGTACTTACTTAGTTTCTCCTAAGTCTTTTGACACATCAGGCTGTCATTCGCTTCTTTGTTTGGAAATTACTTGCGCGGCGCGCCACGTCACACCATGTTCTTGCAAATCGTTTTCTACCGTACCGTACAGAGTTCTTCCAAGTCAGTTTTGGTCATCCTTCCTCCGCCTTCCATTCCAACACCTGTTTAACCACCCATCCTACCGACATGACCAAACCACCTCAATCGCCGCTACCTCACCAGATCCATCACCACACATTGTCCTGTTATTTCTAACACTCTGATATTTGTTACTCTGTCTCTGTATGAAATTTTAATATTAGGTACCTCTAGTGAAATATCTTGACTGAAGCAGGGGGAGTGTGAAGAGGTGAATACAAACAGAAAGATAAGTAAAAAAAGATAGTAAAATACAGTAGGCTAATTTGTCTGTGAATTACCTGAAAACGGAGGACGTATATAAGTAGAAATTCCAAGTCTCAGAATAAGACTGGATACGTCTTCATTTTTGTCATATATTGTTCAAATACTACTGGAAAAAATACCTTACAACATGAATTTCCAATTTTTTTTTAATTCATGAAATTTTCTGAAGTAGGACATGCTTGCTAGTCCAGGAAATAATGTTCATAGTATAACATAATATGCCCACGAGTAATAATTTTCAATTTTGTCATTACAGCGACGGAAGATCGAACGAGATTCCAAAGTGAAGAAAATCGGCGACCATTTCTACTCTCACGCAAACGTCAAGAACCGATCGTATCGCCAGTGATTCCAGTGCTCGAGTTAGTAGTGATTGGACAATATCTAGTGGACATCTAGCAGGGATGTGATTTTTCCGGTTTTTTCCGGATTTCCGGTTTTTTCGGGCCGATTTGGTCACCCCCGTGATTTGTGCAAATCCGGGGAGAAATTGGTAGGGGGGTTAGGTAGCTAGGAAGCTCCAAACTTAGCCAGTTTCATGACTCAAACCCCTCAAAACATCCAAAATTGCAAACGATCGCCACCATTTTGAAATTTTGTCATTTCCTCCATTATTGATTTGACCTCGTTTTTCATTGGTCAATAAGTGTGACACATCGTTTTTCAGCTGGTTTCATTGGTTAAGGAACAAAAGTAATGTATATGGATGGAAGGCCAGCTTGTCAACTGGTGTGATGCTTTTGTGGGGAATCATAGAGTTTTAACATAGCAAATATCTCAATGTAGAACTTAGTGAACTTTAGCGGACCATCCAGTGTTTTAATAAATATCAAAATGGCGCTTTTCTTGTGTGAATTTACTAGTGATTTTTAGAGGGGGGTAAATGGAAGGGAGCTAGACACAAACTTAGGATGTTAGGACTTTAATATTTTTATTTTACTAGACTTACAAAGGGTCATCACATGGATTTTTTGACAAATCCTTGATCTATATGGGAAATTTTTAGAGGAGCAATACCATTAAAATACTGCAGGGAATGCCCTAAAATCACTCTCAGAGCGTGTAAAATCACAAATTTTCTGGGGGAGGACCCCCATACCCCCCCTTGGGGCCTCCGGCAATCATATTTTTGGGCAATTATTTTTTCAGGTTTTTTTTTTTTCATGGAGCAATCACATCCCTGTGTGTTACAGAATTGACACACTCCTTTGGTAAATGAGGTTTTATAAGCAACTAGCATTAATACCCATTAACGGTACATCATACATATATACATCCATCGTATCCGCGCAGTTGAGGGTGAACGGTAAAGGTCACGGACAAAAAACCACAGGAAAAATATCACAGGTCGTCGTCGGTCGTTTGAAATCAAGGAAGATTTGTTACGAATTGCCAACATTGTACTGTTATCCCCGTTACAGGATAAAGTCATCGAAATATAGTCCCCATAAGTATAGGTGTATAATGTTGCCAGTAAAAATGGTGTGGTGTCGAATGTAGGTAATATCGCCGCAGGTATGTTCGCCATAGGTAACATCGCCGCATGTACAATACCAGGTAGGTAATTTTGCCGTATCTACTTTAATGGCCTCCTCCAGCCCAGATGCAGCAATAAATCTTGTGTGTGATGTACTGTGAACCCTAATATTGTGTTTACACTACATTTGGTCTATTCCCATCTTGATGGATAGGGTCAAGTGACATTGATCACCTCACTGGATAATCTTTATCCAGTTGATAATTATATAGTGTAAACACAGTTTAAGTTCCACTATTTTATGATCCACATTAATGGCATGGGTAGCCTGCTTTTTATCTGAGAGGTGGAGTTGGGGATGTCCGAAGTATCGAGTTAATATATAGTGTAAACACAGGTTAAGTTCCACTATTTTATAAACCACACTAATGGGGTGGGTAGGCTGATTTTTTTTCTGAAAGGTGGAGTTGGGGATGTCCGAAGTATAAACACGGGTTATGTATAGGTCCGGAAGTAAAGCCGTATGTAAGACCAACATTTGGTAGATCGAGAGGTGTGAAAATGCGGCATGTTTACTTTAATGATTTTTTGGGATGATTGGCTACCCCTATTGTCGCACTGGGCAAAAATTAAAATAAACATAAAACAGGCATTTTAAATGCACCTTGTGGTGTAAAGCCGTTGACATACTAAAAGTTCTCCGAGTCGATTCAAATCCTGGCCGATTTGAGGCCGATTCGACTCGCATTTGCTATGGCCGGTAATGTGCATGCTACGGTTAACCGATCAATTCAAATTAAAGCGAGTGGTGTGTCTCGAACTGGAACCGTATTCGATTCAATTCGGATTGAGGCGGCAGTGTGTCAACGACTTAAGCAACTCTATTCTTGTAGTGTAAAGCCGTTGACATACTAAATCTTCTCCGAGGTGATTCGAATCCTGGCCGATTCGAGTTGATTCGAATCCTGGCCGATTCGAGGCCGATTCTAATTGATTCAAATCGACTCGCATTTGATACGGCCGGTAATGTGCATGATATGGTTTAATAACCGATCAATTCAAATTAAAGCGAGTTTGGTGTGTCTCGAACTGAGACCATATTCGATTCAATTCGAAGTGATTCAGATTGATGCGGCAGTGTGTCAACGGCTTAAGCAACTCTAATCTTGTGCCCAGGAAGCCTGCTCTGATTTATTACCACTGAGTGAGATGTTTATCTGAATGTTTATCTCAGTGATATTTATGAGTTTCACCTTATGGCTTTCTCTGAAGTTGATTATGTACAATACATGTGATGTATTTCTGCGCATTGTGGTCCAATTCTCCGGTCCAATGGACCACACGCGTTCAATTTTCGGTGCCATTTATGTCACGAAGTAGTCGATTCCACCGACCCCTCATACGTCTGGATCCGACCACGGGGAGCGGAGATATCCCTCCGGAAAGATTTTGCAAACATCGTCGCATCGTCGCACCGTCGCATCGTCGCATAATGACGTTTCGCTAATTATGTAAGGACAGTAAATGTTGGTAACAGTTCAATAGTAATAATAGGTTGAATTCAAATGTATCGATGTGAAAAGTGTTACTGGTTCTACTGAATTGTCAATCAAAATGTGTTTTTTTGTGTCGTCCATGACTCCATGTGTATTGGTCAATGTCAAAAGGGCGGAAATTTTTTATTTAACAGTATTGTTGCTAATAATTGCTTACAGTAAAAATGCCAGGGATATCATTTTTAGTAGTTTTTTTCTCTCAAAGATTCTAAGTATTTCTATAAGTTTATTTTATATCTTCTGCCTTATCTAACATTTCTTTCTATTGCTCTTTCCTTTAGGTGTGATTTAATAAAGATTTATTTTGTTATTTATAATCATTTTATTAACTAGTGCTTATCTGGATTACAGTGTTTTATTTTTGTTTTTACAAGGGATGATTGTTTGTTAATTGTTATACCATACCTACCAACCATTTTACATAGCACCTCATTAGCTTGACCTACCGTATTTTTGAAATACTGTACATATGATTATTTTCACCGGTATTATGGGCGAGATGGGCGTCCTTAGTCGTGGTGAAGGCAATCCATCTAGGAGAAGGAAAACTCTGATATAAAACCTCTGCCT
>WNLI01049226.1:0-11307 GCA_025802215.1 Wirenia argentea
AATTAAACCTCACGTACCCCCATACGTTAGTTTTAAATTTGTATTGAAGACACGTGCCGCGGGCCGGATGACAAGACACCGCGGGCCGGATTGGCCCGTGGGCCGCCATTTGGCCACCACTGGGCTATAGCCTAATCACACGTATAGGAGATAGGTCCGCGGTAATTCGGTGATCTATTACGTCACGACATTACTCATTCAGCGCCAACTGCACCCATACCACATACATCCTCACATCGACGCGTGCACTACTTACACACGTGTAGGGTACATATTACAGAACATACTGGACCACACACACTCATGTTATAGGGTACACATCACCAGGGCATTACTCGACCGTAAATCACTAACCCCGTTACGCAATTGATGTGCATTTCGCGTTTTACCGACCGCGATCTTATTTGGGAAATAGGGATGTCGCTACGCCTAAGTGACTTTTACGTGCAGCGATCAATGCGCAATGAGTATACGTAATGATTATCGTACCGTTCCTCGCACGATAAATGCCACAATCGCGGGTGTATTCTCATTAGCTGCTCATTTGGTAATGCGAATAATGACAATCATGGGATTTATTATGCCCACACGTCAGATTATAACGTCTAGCAATACTGTATGATGTAATTAGGCTATATCGGAAATGTCAGAAAATAGAGGATAAAAATATATCGCCTGAGCTATCTATGTAGCTATATGTGTGATAGGATACAACAATTTTGCTACAAATGTGCGAAACAATTGCGTAACGAACCAGAGAATTCGGTACAATTCGTCGTCTATCAGTGAATTATTTGTAAAGACAATTTAATCGTCTCGCACTATTTGTTCATGCGTGTTGGCTTGATGCGAGTGGGTTTGAGGTGTGAGATGGCGAAATACGGACGACACCATTTTCGCGCTCACCGTACATGTAGATTGAGTTGACTATAATAATACAAGGTCATTTCCTTGAATGATGTCTAGCAAGATGGTATCCAGGCAGGTTGGTCGGTTGTTGTTGAGCCTGTCGCCGGTTTGTTACATATGCCCGTTTATTAGACGTACTGTATGTCTTACGTCCAGTTCTTTGTGGTAAAATTCTGGTAAAATTCTTTCTGGTAAAATTATAAACCCTGTCCAATAAACTGTTACAATACTCTTCGAAGAATTGTAAAAGACAACTTGATCATCAACAGTGCTTGCAACGAAAGAGCTCATGGTGCATGTATAGTGGTCAGCAAGCCGGTTCGGGTCAATCGCCATTCATGCGATTTTCCAGGGCTTGTAAACCTGCATTAAATTTGGCTAGATCCCTATATATATGGCAACATGGACATATTCTGAAGTGCGGTATATAAATGCACATATTTACTGTATTTATTTAATTATGGTGAAAAAATGCCAAATTTCAGTGTTGCTACGTAGCCTACCAATGATTACGACGATACAGACAATCACAACGATGTTTGCTGTGTATATTATACCGTAAACAGTAATTCAGATAATATAAAAATATGACATAGGATGCGATTTTATTCATTTCATTTTTACCCTTTTTTAGGGTTGACTGGGATTGTGAGAAGCCTTTTTTAGCATTATGAACATATGTATACAATACAGTACTGTAATACACCACCACTAGCGCAGTCGTATCATAATAAGCCTACCACTGACAAACTTCATGTCTAATTAAGCGTCACTAACGCAGACAAATCGCCCAAGTGTATATATATCCAGTATAAATAAATATTCCGTCCGTGATTTAGTCGGTAGTGTAGCGTAAGTAAAACATTCATCTCACAAGACACGTGTCATGCGCGTGATGGATTCGCGTCATAACACCAAATGTGTGATGATTGATATACGTCATCAGAAGCTGTGTATTGGTTGATATACGACAACACTCGATGTGTACGTACGGATTGATGTAGCTGTCATAGACTCCGGACGTAATCACAAGTCGTGTTGTCATTGATATACGTCATCAGAAGATATGTAGTGATAGATATACGACAACATTCGCTGTGTAGTCATTGATAACAGGCGAAGTGTAAACGTCATCAGGCGATACCGAAACCGATGTTTTGATAAATCGACGATGGGTGTAGAAGAGACTGAGCAAATACAGGACAGCACGTCTGTCCACACGGTGGGTATATACGATACGGGCAGTTAGATGCGGTAGGATGGGATTACATACGATACGTGCAGATATGTGGCAGTATTGGGTTGAAATGGTCGCTGATATAGGCTACCACGCCGTCAGGCTTTTTTAGCTTATAGGGAGGGGCAGCCACATGGGGGGGGGGGGGAGCAAAGCAAACAAGACTAAGAGAGGGGCACTCTGTAAGAGGCGTGCATCGTTTACGTAAACTCATTTGAGGATCCTTCCGTTTTTTAGGTTGAACCTTATATCAATATTTTAGGCGCCTCGCCATACAAGAAGTACCACTGGCGGGGCGCTTCTGGTACGGAGGGATGCCACTTTTAGAGGGACGCCAAAAAAGGTTTTGGTTTGGGAGGGACAACGACGTCACGGCACGCTAGCACTGGACTTTTGATTCAGAACTTGAGGTGGGAGAGGAGTGAGATGTGGACAATCTGCTGCGGAATGTGAACGCATGACGTCACTGAGGGGCAACTAATGACTAGGTCATACGTCTGCCTCATAATTTATCACATTCATCAGATACGCCATTTCTTCTATTCCCGTATACATTACACTAGACCACAACATTATTAGCTTGGTGAAATAGACATCGTGGTGCAATATGTATTTTGTTTATGAGACGTTTCCTATACACCATATCGAATACAGGCTGAATGTCAAGTATAAAGTCAACGCACAGAGATTCTATACACGTATAGATTTCAGTGGAAGCGCCAATTGATCATTTATACAATAGTAATTGGGCGTAGATACAGTCTTCTCGAGGGATGGAGTCCCGAGTGACGACTACAATATATTCCACATAGTAGCCTAGTGCTGAGTGCCCTATAGTGACCAGTTTTATTGTGTGTATGCACCTGTTTAATTCTGCGATTTCTAGGTTGGTAAGAACCACGTCACGTACATTGTAGGCTACATAATGGGATAACACGATAGTACCACACCTTACCAGGGCACTATCAGAAAATAATGACGTGGTTTTGACCAATGGGAATCGTCGAAAAACATGGACTAATCATAATAGTTCCCCTTTATGTTCTGATATTTCTGTACAATTGATATAATTGCATACTATTATATTGGTAGGCATTCATAATCTGACGTCGTGCCTGATCCATGATTGTCATTATCATTATTCGTATTACGAAATGAGCAACTAATGAGAATACACCCGCGATTGTGGCATTTATCGTGCGAGGAACGGTACGATAATCATTACGTACATACTCATTGGTCATTGATCGCTGCACATAAAAGTCACTTAGGCGTAGCCGCATCCCTATTTTCCAAATAAGTTCCCGGACGGTTAAACGTGAAATTCACATCAATTGCGTAACGGGGTTATAGTGATTTAGGGTCGAGTAATGACCTGTAATGAGTGTATACGATTATACATACATGAGTATTGGGTGTCTGTTGTATACAGTACACGGAGAGACGAGGCTGTCCCTCCTACGCGTGGGTGTCGCTGCGTAACTAATGTCGTGACGTAACAGATCACCGTATTTCCGCAAACCGATGTTCAATGGCGGTCGTTTCGAGACGTAGACACCAGCATAGTTGTCTAAATTATCCACATTGTGCTTCCTGCTTAAGCCCCCCCCCCCCCCCCTTATCCACTCGCGTCATTCGGTTTTGCAGACGGTACTGCTGTGATGGTCAATATACGGATTATTACGATGATTTCGACAATACAACGAAGATGGGACGATTGATTACGATGATTGCGTAGATGACGACAACTATCCAATTACAGGCGATTACAACGAGAACACATTGATACGACGAACATTTATTTATTCCGAAATCGGGAGTAGCTATACGCGTTATTATGTTTGCGTATTAATTACGGCGGCTCGCATGGAGTAATTTTATACAGTCTGTATTTGCGACGTTGTTTGAACAGTATGTATTCGCTCTGTTTGCGAAAGATGTTCCTCATAGAACGAAGGAGTTTTTGCCCGAGATCAATGAGAATATTACCATATACATATTTTGATAATAATATAAATATTTACATTGTACTGGCAAATATGTATATATACGCGTAGATCTACAAGGTTTTAATGATCGAACCAAAATGCCTATTAGCCTATACGCATAAAGTAAACCCGACGTAAAACGAGACAATGTGGTCAATATTATTTTATTTATTGCATGAGGCAATAGAACGTCCGAAACGTTTTTTGTATGCACACAAACGTATGCACATGTAGACCTAATTATTTATAAAATACGTCAAATAACTGGACAAAAATAGATGATTTTCCCAAATATCCTACTTGCTATAGTCCCCACATATACCGGAAATGCTCACAACACTTCACAATGCTCTAGCGATCGTATGAAATCGGAATACGAGTACACAACAGTTTGCTGTTAGATATGAACATTTTCCTCAATTTCATTCACAACCTACGCATAGCCGGCCATATTTTAGTAGGCCTACTTCTAAGTTGTAAGTGCAGTATTCGAGTTATACTGTAATATATTATTTATACATTTGATGTAGGCTAAGTTATTACCAATTATACCTAGTACACATTAATAAATAATTTCGGTCCATCTCGCGAATGACACAATGGTGTCTGGTATATGCCGCTATACTCGGTAGATAAAGGTGTCCGTTCGCAGGAAATTGTCGCTTTGCAATTTCTCGCGCCGTGTTATTACCGGGGTTTATGATTAACATGGCATTGATGTCGTGTTTATTATAGAGTAGGAACATGTATGAAATACAGACGGGATACATAATATATCTATTATTACCAAACATGTCATTCATTCACTGAAAATCGTCGAAACGAGCTGGATCTGATACCTTCTAAAACGCTGGACAGCTTCAGTCAATGTCGTTTACAATACCGTATCAGAACTGGGCGATGTCGTTCACTTTGTACAACATGAGCCTCTATTCATATTACGTCACGTAAAGTGGACGCTTTGCGATCAAATTTGGTAGATTTTACCATTGAAATTGATTATTTTTTGCTCGAAATAGTGTTTCTTCGATATTGCGGCGATATCTCACTACGATATACATCTACGATATACGACATCACCGCGGATATCACGGATATCGCGTCATATATAGAAATAGTGCACGGATGATAACTGCTAAATATAGACTGTGCATGAGTCTTGTTCGGGACTATTCGTACTATAGTAACCACCTAACATTCGGGATCCTGATGTGGGATCATGAGTGCGCAACGAATTCCGTTGAGTTGCAGAATACAGATTCCGTGTCAATTTCACATCTTTACATAGGATTTAGGAGGACACCCGGTGATCTAATGACGTAATGTTGATTTAACCAGATAGAAGCTTAGGTATGGCGGACCCGGTGGCATTATGTCGTAGTTCTTCTCCAAGATTACGTTAGACACTACTACGATTTATGAGTTGCAATCATAACTTATACTGACAAAATCAGGATTTGGGGTGGATTGTGCGATCGATTGTCCACTTGAAGAAATAGTAGGCGTATATATAGGCAGAGTGCAGACCGTTGAAGTGAACGTGTGACTGAGAGTGCCTGGGAGAGTCCTCGATAATGCAGGCTCACGTCTGGATTTGGGCCCTGCAGTTACAGGATGGGCACTCGTGTAGCCAGGCTTGTACAAATTGGATCTGAAACGCCCATGTCCCATTCGGAGTTGATTACGACGTATACCGGTACCCAGACTTTCCGAGGTAGTGAGAACCGGATGGAGTCTCGTAATCAGTGTTTCCTCTTGGCGTTATTGCTCGCGTTATGGGGGCGCGTCATTCCGAGTGTAATTTTCGTCAGATTGGGACGATTCTTGGCGATTTCGACGCCACGCAACAAGATTCTTGGCAACAAACTACGGTACGTCGAAATCGCCAAGAATCGTCCCACTCTGACAGAAATAACGCCCGGAATGACGCGCCCAATAACGCGACTCCATAATGCGAGCAATAACGCCAAGACGAAACACAGCCGAGCCGTGTTTGTGCTAGATTATGCATTTTTGATTCTGAAAAACCCGAATCGCATGGTCTGTATAGAATTATGACAGTAAGTACTGCCTCATTGCTAGAACCAATGTTTTAGTAAATATAGTCACAGAAGACTGCTACTTATCGGGAATCAGTACTGCATAAATAAGCCATGCGGCTATTTGGATATAGCCTAGTTGTAAGTAGATTAGGCGTCTGCATTCACATAAAATGTGACGAACAAATTTCCATTTGCAGGCAAGATTACCGACGGGGATTGTTACGTCAGTACCCACCGGCAATATTGCGCTCGTTGGGTTAGGACGATGACCCCAAAACTGTAGCCTATAATGTCGTCTGTAGTACGTAATATCACAGATCTCACGCTTTTGTTTATCTGTAACACAGACGGGGATTGTTACGTCAGTACCCACCGGCAATATCGGCGATTGTGTGGTGAAGTTTTTGCAGTTCGTTATACAACATCGTATAGACAGACGCATTAATATCGGGTGAATCGGATCGAGACTTGTCGGATGAGGGAAACAGCGATATTTGTCATACCGACGTGTTCAGGCTGTGAGTGATGACGACCACGCGAAAAAAGTCTTCGGGTGGGGTTGTCGCGTATACGCGTGTACGGAAAATGATACGTATATGGTAAACTAATTAGTAACCAAACAAAGTAATATAATAAATGTGAAATGTACTCTATGTTAGGTCATATATTTATATTGTATTCCGAATAGGAAAATATACTAATAACGTAGAAAGGCTAAGTATGGTATAGAAGAAAGCAACAGAGAAACGAAATACACATTCAAACTCTATAATAAAACGTAGACAAGGCATACCCAATGCGGCCCTGTGGATATCCAAACCAAATTACCGACCACTCCATCGGCTTCCCCCTACTTGGCGCACCAAATAGAGTTGAAGGCCTCACCAAGTTGGATACACGATCTTGGCTAGAGAGACGGAGATACGACATGTAAAGGACGATCGTGACGTGCCATATAAAAATATACCCTTAATCATCATACCCAATGTGATAGGAAAAAGACTAAAATTAATTATACGTATATAGAAACTGTTACAATTCGTCGATACGCCGTATAAAATCGCAAAATGCCATTAGTCTACAATCCATATATAAATAGTAGTATAGCCTACCTATTATGAGCAAAGAAAACGGAAGACGCATTTACTATAGAAGATCAAAGTGTCTCCACAGACATGCACTGGCATGGTTTCGTTAGATCTGTAATCACGTGGGAGTCACGTGCCTTTGTGTTTACGTCTGATCGAATACCATAAATAGGTACGAGATTGTGTGGAGTAAGTATGTCTATACAGTAGTCTGCTTGACACTATGAAAGCATGTCATACATCATGCATCATGTAGAGTTGTTGTGATTACCCTTCCGTATAGATACGTGCGTGTATGCAACGGTACATTCACGACTGCCCGTATAGCGTGCTGTATTCACCGCTCTGTCTCCCACTTTGAGCCCCGTTACGCTGCGTTACTCGCAATTATCCGCTCACAATGGGACAAGATGTTCTTTGAAAGACACAATTACGTCAAGTCGCTGGGGATTCGGTTGGGACGACATCACGACGGAATCGCGACGTTTGTAGAGACGCGAGGCGCGGTTATTGCCATTCCGTCGGGACCTAATGATTGTAAGGACGTATTCGATCATCACACCATCACAATCTGCATGTCTGTCATTTTTTTATGAAACGCAACTTATGATTGCATATTATGAGGTATTCATGCACGAAAAATGGTAATGTCACATCGCCTGGGCAGTTTGACATCATTTATATCCCAGAACTCATTATACAGTAGTATAGCCTATAACGATATAGCATGCAATCTGCAAAATGTCCATTATAGGGGCGATTCATATAATATAAACCGTTGTCTACATGTATACGACATGATGATTGGACCAATACTATACTAGATCGTCTATTGTATCCAATATTTTCGTCAGAATAACGCGTCACGAATTTTCCAAATATATAATGATCCACGCATCTGACCAATGTGCTGACTCAGTCCTGTCGTATCCCAGATCGAAACACCATCCCATAACACCATTACTCCGAAAAGTAAAAAACGTGTCATATTGGTTCGTGATAACATAACAAATATTCACACAGAAAAAAATAAAAAATGCCTGTCTTCAGCTAGCATCTGATCTCGGATCATAGGAGTTAAAGCATTTAAAGCACCGAAACTCATATGATCAGAGATCAGATGCTAGCTGATGACCGGAATTTTTGTACCATTTCTCCGGTTCACGCATCAAACACCGTCAACCACCCAGCAATTATTCCCACCTCAATCACAAATCGCCGTACTCCGGTTCACGCAGCAAACACCGTCAACCACCCAGCAATTATTCCTACCACAACCACAAATCGCCGTACTCCGGTTCACGCAGCAAACACAATGAAGACCCACGAATTTTCTACAGTGGCTAATTTCGGTAGTCGTTGAGAGAAATCCGACAGTAGTGAAAGTGTTGGTTATTTAATCGATGGTGATATTGCAGCTGCAGTGATGGGGCGATATTGCGTATATCCATGGTACTTCCGTCTGTCTAAACTCGAGGTGGATCGCGAAAACAAACTAATAGGACGTACTTATAATTATTGCTATTGATTGTCAACAGATATACTACATGCTATTATTTTGTATCTGTCCCAAATCGTAATGTTAGTGGCAGATTTTTTTGTATGCATCTAGGCGACATTTTCATTTTCTACAGAAGGCGCAACAGAGGAAGAGGATAAACAGTCGGAAGAACAACATGTTACAGTAAAACAGCACTAAAAATGCGGTTACCCGCATTGGCCTTCCAAAAAGTCAAGAAGAATATGAAATCAAAGGAGTCTAATCAAACTAAACGAAAGGATAAATCAGACGGTGAGAGATTTAGAGCGATGACTGTGATTCCTTATGTCAAAGGTATTTCCGAAGCAGTATCTCGACTCCTACGTACGAAAACACCGCACCGCATCGACACACCCATGAAACCTGCGCAAAAGAAACAGTACATCCAGGTGTAATTTACAAAATATCCTGCAAAAATTGTCCGAAAGCTTACGTAGGAGAAACGGGAAGGAAATTCATAACGAGTCGAGGAAAACTGAACACATCTCTGGCGTGGACAAAATGGCAAAAAAGTTAAAATACGAATAGCAGTTTAATAAATCGGCGAGAACTGATCGTGTGAATCAGTTAAATGACGTTATAGACTAAAACAACAGTGGCATTCTTCAAAAAGAACATGACTATATAAACGACGCTTAATAAGGGCGACAATATGGATACGAAAAACCGCGAAGAGCCGCGGGAAAGGCCGACCCGAAGAAGATGCCCGTGAATGGACGTCGAAACGTCGACATATAACATAAATGTGAGTTGAACGTGTAAAAATTAAACTTCTCTTATAGGCACAACCTTAGTTTTGTTAACAAAACAGTGTGGAGCAGCCTACGTTGTTCTTAGAATCTAGTACCTGTACAGTTTTTATAAATTATTTTTCTGTTTACGTTGCTGTATAAATAGGTACCAACTATTTACAATACTATTACTATTTTCGTATATGGTTGACTTACAGTCTTTCTTACTGGATGGAATTGGACATTTTTATACGCCATCATTTTATGGTGGACATGGGCTTACCCAAAAGCGAGATCGTGACAATAAAAACTGTAATTACTTAGTTTATAGTGTATGGTATGGTATAGACCTTATTTGGTAGGTGGTATAGATCGTTTGTATAACCTACGGGAGTTTTATAGTGCATTAAAGATCGATTGGTGCGACGGAAAGTTTGATAGTGTATGGACAGTATGGTAGATTGGTACGCCGTGAATGATTCATATAGATAAATACAAGCGTTCGCTCTGTATATAAAATGGGCAAATGACGAAAATAATGGTCATCTCTGGACCAAAATAACAGTCGTAACAATTTAATCATCCAATTTAACGTCCCCAGACGGCTCAATGTTTATCAATAGACTGGATAGAAACAACCATGGATTGTTATTTGGGTAAGTATGTGTTAACAGTAAACAGTTAACAGTACAATAAATAAAGTGTTCGACATCCCCTTGTTGTCTTTAGAAACGCAGTCACCTGGCCTCTCCGCAGTCGTGACATAACGCCGTGACACTACTGTGTATTGGGTTAGGCTACCTAAGCGTCCTTCTCTTCCAAACCTCTCGATCTAACAAACAGCATGAATAAATCCAGTTACTTCGAGAACGACCACAAATCGTCATAAAAGTCATGGATGATATATGGAGGGTGTGCTCCCGGCATGCATTGCGAATGATGGAGGACAATTATTTCGGAATGCATTGTTCATAAATCATGTAAATTGGTTTATTATATTCAACGATACACAGTCAATGAAAAAATGCAGTAGCCTATTTATTTGGGTTTACTCGTACGGTAACGAGATTTCATTGCTTCACATGTTACACCATATTCGAAAAAGTGTCAAAAGGGTTTTCAGATAACTCTTACTTTAAAACGTGTATAACTCTGCTACTTCTTCGCGGATTTCCTTATAATATAGCCTATATATCATCGTAAAGAGGAGAGAATCTGATGTACCTTTAATTTGCCCTATACTGCACAGCTTACATATACGCCCACTGAGATTTGCATAGTTTATGCGTACTTTTCAAACGCGTTTTTTATTGGACAGACTGTATAGCATATAATACATTTTGCAGGTGAATGTTGTATTTACCTGACTTCATTGACATTGTTTTAAGTAGAACGACCCAAGTGACTGTACAACTACGAACGTATCGAGTCATTCGGTAGTGGGAGTCGACATTTTAAGCGATACACTGCCAATGATAGTAGCGGTATATGCTATGGTGGTGTATGCCGATATATGTCTCACTGTGCCTCAGGTCGTATCCACACCTCCAATAAATCCGCGATAAGGCATAACGAGTAACGACCCGCTAACTCGCGCGAGATGACGTCTATAAATACGCGTAATGACCTCAACTAACTCGTGTTGGTAACGACCTACCTAACTGACTGTACAGTAGTTGGTAGTGTGCTGTAACGACCTACACTCTAAAAACTAGCAACATGTTATGTGTTGTAACCACAAATACTACATGTTATGTGTCTAATATTTTACA
>WNLI01049337.1:0-11306 GCA_025802215.1 Wirenia argentea
GTATCAATATTGTTGAAATCGGTTCGTAAATGGCTGAGAAAAGCTACGAAAACTGTTCAATGACCTATATTTTGCCTGTAACTGACCTACATATTTGACCTAGAAATATTCTGAAGCGCTGTGTTTTGTAGACCAATGCGCTCTATCACATGTATCAATTTTGTTGAAATCGGTTCATATATGGCCGAGAAACGCCCCTGTTAAGTGACCTACATTTTGCCTACCCCTGGCCTACATATTTGACCTAGAAAAATTCCGACTGGATATGTGCTGTAGACCCATGGCCTCTATTACTTGTACCAATATTTTTGAAACCGGTCCGTAAACGGATGAGAAAAGCTCCGGAAACTGTCCGGTGACCTACATAAATGGTATTGCTGAATATATGGGGTCCTAATCCTTGGCTAAATGGTGTACAATATGGCGGCATTTTTGAGTAATTACGGTTCAAAATTAATTTAATTTGTGTATCAACTCCTTTCATGATACTTGAACAGATTACTAATAAAATTTAAAAGTTCAACTTCCTTCACAAAAGAGAGTAACAAAGGATAATTTTTTAACGTGGGACAAATCTTACTATACGATAGGCTACTTTGCGGTTAATTAATCGCCGAAAATTTTTCGGCGATTACTTCAGTCGTCCGCAATTTTTTTGTCCGTGCGCGTGTGTGTGCGTGTGTCATCAATCAGTTTCCGGAGCTTTTCTCAGCCGTTTATGGACCGATTTCAACAATATTCATACATGTGATAGACGCCACGGGTCTACAGTGCATATCGTTTCAGATTTTTTCTAGGTCAAATATGTAAGTCACGGGTGGGCAAAATGTAGGTCATCGAACAGTTTCCGGAGCTTTTCTCAGTTGTTTATGGTCCGATTTCAATAATACTGATACAGATAAATATAGTTATTTATTCTCAACCATAACAAAATCTCACTTGTAGAGACGTTTCGGTGCGTAGGCTATCACACACCTTCATCTGACCAACTCATAGTCATTGTTGACTACCAGCGCCGTGAGACCTCGTTATAGGGTGTTTCTGAAATAACTTGATCCCACACGTGACTGAGGGCCCCCTCGTCGCGATTCATGTTCGGGTTTCTTCTGATTTCAATTGCCTCCCTTATTTGTCGTCGTGCATGTTAAATTGTCTTTTCGTCCTATTGATTTTGCTCCATTCCAGTCGATTACATGATTATTGCAAGTCGTGTGGTCGGTGATGGCGGATTTATTGATGACACTTACAGCAGACTGCTGCTTGTTTGTTCGCTGTGTGTACGGTATCTTTCTCAGTAAGGTGTGGGATCAAGTTATTTCAGAAACACCCTATAACGAGATCTCACGGATTCCCGCCAAAAACCAACGGAGAGGCGCTGGTAGTCAACAATGACTATCAGTTGGTCAGATGAAGGTGTGTGATACACACCGAAACGTCACTACAAGTGACTCTGGAATGACATTCCAGTTGACCTCAAAAATTGTACAGACAAACAAAAATTCAAAAATGTTGTTAAAACACACATCTTTCATAAACATCGTTAATCGTGCATTTATATGCATGGGGATGTGGGGGGAGGGGGTTCCAATGTGTGAAATAATTGTAATTTATGTGCTTAGGTAGGTAGTGTCAAACATGTTTCTGATGCTGCCTACCAGGCAAATTATAGTCTTTTGATACCGTTTCTTAATCTTTTGTGAATTGTATAATGTTTGCATAGACTGCATAGTATTTATTAATTTTTAAAAATTCGCATACTACTAGTAATGTATATTATATTCATAATACGAAACTTATTGTAAATCTGTGATAACATTCTATTATATTGCGTGTGATATTTTTAATGTAATGTTAATTTTTAATCATGACTGAAAATCATCCTCGTTGTAAGGCGTCTTTTGACATTTATATAAAAACGTCGTAAAATATAACTCCATCATCATCATCATCATATAATTGAGAGTCGCGGCACCTTGCAGTGCCTAACGTGTGCTCAATTTCAAAAATGCGCCTCGCAGTTTTACACATAGACCAATTTATAATGATATACAAATGAATATGCGCGTACTCAGCTTGTGGAGGCAACAATAAACAGCTTGTGGAGGCGTCCTTTGTTATCAATGTTTGTAAACATTGCCTTGGATTGATCTATTGCACCTCGCAGCTTTTCATATTGCCCCTCGCAAATTTTGATATTGTGCCTCGCATAATTTCTTACCGCACCTCGCGAGCATGCTCGTTGAGTCGTTCTCCTTCGCGGTAACGAGATTATCGCCACGTCGGCTTGTACGCACTCCCGCTCAACGTGGTCGCGAGTTCTCAGCAGTTAGTCACCCCATCAATGGCCACTAATCATCTGTTATGAGTCCATTGATGCTTTCAGTTTCAGGTCATGGCAGTTATTAAACACTGCGGTGCTCCTACGTGAGCGTCATTTTTATCCATTAGATTCCCATGCCTACTTTTAACAATATATCCTCCATTGTAATTCGCCTAGCAGTACTTAGCGTAGTTTGAGGCATCAGTTCTAGCATAATAACATACATAAAAAGTCAAGTGAATTCGGATATCTGACTTGTGTTCACGTACCAAGTTCTCAGTTCACGACTAGTACCGAACAGTTTTCACGACTTGGAAACTGACTTTATCTATATTAGTATTATTAGTTTATCTTCCACTAATTAATAGGACCTTCATTGTCCAAACAGGAAGTGACCAGTCTGACGTGTTTCCAGTGCACTATGGTGTTCCACAAGGAAGCGTTCTCGGCCCGCTCCTCTTCATGGCATACACGACACCTCTGGGAAATCTCATCGACAGTCACGGCGTACGATATCATTTCTACGCCGATGACACTCAGTTATGGTTGCCTGTGAAGATCGACAATGAAGAGGACGTCACAAGAGCCACCAGTCAACTCAACGCGTGTCTTCAGGACCTCAGTAACTGGATGGAAAACAACCAGCTCAAACTCAACGCAGATAAAACTGAGTTCTTGGTAATTCGATCGCCATTCCGCACTCAACCAACTCCACACATCACTCTCTTCTTTGACGACACGACAATCGAGCCAAGCGAAACTGCAAAAAACCTGGGAGTGAAGTTCGACAACGAGTTCATCTTTCGAGATCACATTTCATCTGTAGTAAGATCGGGATACTTTCATCTGAAGAACATCCGAGCTGTTTCCCAGTATCTCACTCCATCACTCACAGAGAACCTCATCCACGCCTTCGTGACATCTCGTCTAGACAATGTCAACTCCATCCTCGCGAACCTCCCAATCTATCAGATCAACCGGCTCCAGAAACTGCAAAACAGTGCGGCGAGACTCATCACCGGCGTACCCCGGCGACAGCACATCACGCCAACTCTCGTCGCTCTTCACTGGTTGCCAGTACAGTCGCGGATCACTTTCAAGATTCTGCTGTTGACGTTCCGCTGCATCCACGGTAGTGCCCCAACCTACCTCACGAACCTCATCACCCAGCGCAGAACACAACGCACCACCCGACAATCACAGTCTTTGCAACTTGTGGTACCAAGAACAAGGCGCGTCAATTTTGGGGACCGATCCTTCTCGTATGTGGCACCGCGAGCGTTCAATCAACTGCCTCCTCACATCCGCAATGAGACGTCGTTAACTTCATTCAAAACATTAGTCAAATCACACCTCTTCACAACTGCATTCGTGTCATAACAAACTATCCATAATTCCACATCATGTCACTCATATCAAACATAACTGTAAATTGATTTCACATAAAATTGGTTTTAAATGTCATTTAATTTATTGTTTTAAACAAATTTTTAATCGACTGTTTATTTAAATTATTATATTTACAAAACCCATCATTTATGTATGTAAATTATCCATTACTGTACATTTCACATAAAATTCACACCATTGTTTTCTTTTAAATTTGTCATTTAATTCATTGTTCTAACAAATTTTTAATCAGTTGTTTATTTAAATTATTATTTACAAAACTCATCATATTATAACTACAAGTAAAAATAACAGTTCAATTTATACACAAAACAAAATCAAAATGTTTTTATTAAAGTATTATGATACAATTGTGTTTTGACATATTTTTATGTACTGTGCATGGATCAATATCATTGTATTATTGCGTTAAAAAATTGTGTGCATATTATGTTATAATTATTATTGTGTAATTGCAGGTTTTTAAATGAAATTTTTAATTATCTACCAAGAACCGATCCATGTACAGTGTTTTGGCAGTAGCGTACCTATAAAACACTTTAAGCCTAAAATATTATTATTATTAAATATTATTACATCTATGGATCTGAGGAGGTTGACTACACCAACGTACCAACTAAGTCTGAATGTTGCTAATTGCCAACTTACCAAGTCTTAAATAATGTTGCTAATTCAAAAGTGCTGACTGCTTTCGGTGTCATCTCTGACTCTCGATGGAGCTATTCTGTATGAATGTCAACGACGTGTGATGTATCAAGTCGTATCCTGTCGTATACAGTACATTTGGCAACGAGTTCTCGAGGTGTGTCCATGCATATACCAGTAGATGTATAGCAGTATGTAGACTATGTACGTATGTAGAGTATGTAGACTATGTCGAGTAGACTAGTGTTAAGTACGTAAAGTATGCCATCACAATTGTATATCGTGTAGGCTATGACATGCCACTTATGCCACTTACAGTTTCCATAACAGGAATTAGCATAAGAATGTACATGGAGATTATTATCCTATTCTGAATCCCATCGAAATGTCGCCTATTACAAATAGATGCCATTATTTCCTCATCAGTACAATACTGGAAAGATGTTACATGTATTGTTCTACGCGCCAATTGTAAACATGTCTGATGTCTGTAGATGATGACACGTTGTCTATACAGTATACAGTACAATGTCATGTCAAAGGTTTGCTGTAGGTGGTACGTATGCTGCAATTTGAAGAGAAAATTCTGACTTTTATGGCATTTCGTTTTAAACAGAGCTTTACTATATGATACTCGTAGATGTCGGACAATTATTGTTACTGTAGGCCTACTAGCACCTGCTACCAACCCCGCTTCCAAAGCGTCGTCAAGTGGAAACAAATAGATAACACATCTACAGGATGTTGCATAAAGATATCACTTTATGAGATCTGTAGGACGACAGAATATCGAACCTAGTCCAAAGATTAGCCAGAAGCATTATGTATGTAGTCCAGCTATACGGTATACCCTACTAGTTGACAGTACAAGATTTTTATAATGCGTTCGTTCGTTCGTTCGTCCGTCCGTCCATCTGTTCGTCCGTTTGTTTATTCGTCCGTCCATTCGCCATTCGTCCGTTCCTTGTATATTCACGGACAATATTCACGGACAATAATTCGCCATAGTATTTCGGAATTGGCGTCAATGTCGTGCCATATTATGATAACATTTCGTATTGTACCAACGAAGACGAGACGCCATAGTATTTCACATATTACGTCAATGGCGTGCCATACAATTTAAGAACATTTCGCATTAGCCCAACAAACGAAGACGAGACGATGCACTCCGGGAACATCTCGTACACTCATCATACCATCGATCCCAGACGTCACTGCATGGGCCGACGTGTCGTGAGATAATTTGGCACTAACATTCTGAATCGTTTAGCGTGCCATAGTACCGTATTTCGGAACTGGCGCGATGGCGTGCCATATTATTTGATAACAGTTTGTATTGCACCAGCGAAGACGAGACGATGCACTCCTCAAACATCTCGTACACTCATTGTACCCCTTATCCAAAACATCACCGAGCCGACGTGACCATGAATTAGCGCTATTTGTCGCGAGATAATCTGGCACTCACCATTTGAATCGTGTAACGTGCCATAGTACCAGATTCCAGATTTGGCGCCAATGGCGTGCCATACAATTTGATAACATTTCGCATTGCACCAACGAAGACGAGACGATGTACTCCCGGAATATCTCGTACACTCATCATACCCTCTGTCCCAGACGTCACCGGGCCGACGCGACGTGTCCATGAATTAGTGCTATTTGTCGGGAGATAATCTGGTTACGTGACTTGAATATCGCGGCCCTGTGTTGTGGCGCGGTCCTGCGTCGTGTTGTTCTGTGGTGTTGACATCGGGCTGGTTTAGTACACTGCATACTGAGCTGTACTGTAGTTTGACTCTAGTTTGATCAATGTACCGAGACCACCGGGTATATCGATGACCCAGATCACTGAACTCAATCTATTCGACTCGCTATGGTCATCGGTGGTCATAATATATCTATGTGGTCATCTGATTCAGTCGACGTTTGGAAATGTGGAACGATGTTAAAGTAGGAACGTACAGTATTTTGAATTAGGCGATGGGTGTAGGCCTACGTGTACACAATGGGACGCGCGCGGTACGGATATTTGGACATATATGAGGGATGTACATATATACACTCAAGGGATGCACGCAAGATGGATGTACATTGAACATGTGTTATGGCTATACATGATGGATGTACGTAGGAGTGATGCGCACATACATGCACGGGAGGGATGTACGGACTGGGTGCACACTGCACATGGTATAGGGATGGATGCAGCAGACGGGAGTGAAACACACAGAAGGGATCTACACTCTACACGAGAATGACGCACACGAGAGGGATGCACAAGGGACGGATGTGTGCGGGAGGATGATGCATGAGAAGGAGGCATACCATAGGAATACGCATATATGGATGCAGACGGGAGTATTGCTGGTGTGATCGATGCGCACTGCAGGGATGTAGCCTAGATTCTTCAGATATTCCGATTACCAATTGTTTGTACCACAGGAACTCGCCCATGTTTGCTGTTACTAAATCTACAGAGTGACGTGGAAACACAAAATGGTGAAAACATAATCTAAACTCGACTTATTCGAAGTGAACCCGTGTGACATCGTGAAATTTATAACTCTCATTGGTTTATGAATGGGGGATGATTTAAATATTGCCACGTGACGGTTAAGTTAATGAACTTTAGACGAACCGTTAGAGTACACCACTGAATGGGTTCATCCGTACATGGCAACGTTACAACAATGGTTCATTCATAATTTTGCATAAAATCATCGCAACAAAAAATACACTTGTTCATAAATCAGAATTTTACAATTATTTTTTTATGAAGTCACTATGTAAATTTCATTGAATAAATTAATCGGACAACTGTTTTTTAGTATTCAGAGATAATCCGAATAATTACCGAACAAAAGGCAACGGGTACAATGTTCACGTGTGCGAGGCATGTACGCGATATTAATTGTAAAACAATGGAGTATAGCCTAATCATCTGTCATACATCATACCACACAACACGTGTCGGATTACCATAGCACACCGATTACTGTCGATTAGTTATGTTTGTGTGATGGTGTCATGCAGTGATTACCTCCCGTGGGCGATGCCAACACAATTGTCTCCCGTGCGCGCATGCGAGTTCAGGTAAAACAAAATGGCGTCGCTGCGGACACGTGCGTTGTCAAACGATATTCGTTATGTGATTAATTAACTGAAAAACAATGCCACGGACAGCGTACGTTTTGTACTTTTTTTGTGGTGGTTTATGTTGCTGTTTATCGTTGATTAGTAAAGCCACGTGCCATGAGAATAACTTGGAGCATACCAATGATGTACGCGGGTTATCGTAGAAAGTGAGAATTATTAACGATTATTAATTATTAATTTATTATAATCGACACACGACACTTCACAAAAAACGACGATTATGGATAATCGCGATGTGGTTAAGCAGTTTTTATTTAAATTTATAGACAGCAAAATGGCCATGCTCTGAACCTATCTAAATCGATCGTTCCTGATGTTGAAGTCGTTAAATTTTAATACAATAGACCCTGCCGTATATATTATAATTAAGCAATTGCACGAATGCTTTTAACATCGTTTATATGATACAGTGTACACTGTACAGTGCAGTATGTAAAATTCATACATTGTTTTCGCGAAATTTAGACCAATTGAACAAAATTCAAATGAGCGTGGGCATTGTTAACATGATTGTATTGTTTCAGATTTTTTTGATTAGCCTAATGATGAACAATCAATCATTACATATAAAATTGTTCCTGCTATTATCCCGACTCTAGTCTATTCGACCCAGTACGGCAATACACGATTAAACAATTGGGTGTAGGCCTACATTATTATATATATTTTCTAAATTCTATATAATCTATTTTTTAATAATTATTTGGCCTAATGTTTACAACGGTTTATAGAATCATATCGAAACAAAGCACAAACGCCATTATGTTTATGGAAATGCAAATATGGAAACGAAAATGTATGTAATATTCACTGTAATCAATATGAGCAAAAAATAAAAAAACATGACACTGCGTGATATATACAGGCCACCTTAATTCCCTGAAAAATAAGGAAAACAAGATAGGCTTTCTGCCATGAGATGATTCTTCTGTCACACAGCAGAGATGATCTTGCGGAATCATACGAAAGTCGATGTGGATTTACAACTTTCATGCCTCTCTACAGTCCTAAACAGAGTGTACCGTCTCCATCCAACATAGAGTAGGTGTGTATTGTATAACATAAACCAGACCTACAAGATTCTTGACAACAGTCAACTATGTATAAACTTGCGATATATTTTATGTGTGATCGATACTCGACGAAGTCTACTCTACGCGTTAAAAAATCCATTGATTCCACTTCCCATCAATTTTACTATTCTCATGCCTCTGAACTGCGTCTTGTTTTCCCATATTTACATTCCAACATTTCCTCGTATTTGTCGTGTGTTGTCATCGACAAGATGTCACTTACCCCGTGACACCCATTACCTCAGCATCCACCATACATCACCACGTTTGTTTACCCATCGCCCAGTGTCACCATCTCCAATCTCTTGATCATAATGACCAATAACAGTGTCATACTGGGATGTGGTTTATCTCTGCCACTCACAATACACCACAGTACACCACATTGCTGACACCACAATCATATCTACCTGGGCCATCACAACCAAACAGACCACACGTTATAGAAACCGAGCTGGTCCCAAAACCGTGCCCTGTGGCACTCCTGTCCCCACACTGACCACACGTTACAGAAACTAAGCTGGACCTAAAACCGAGCCCTGGGGCACTCCTGTCCCCATACTGTACACAGTGTACGGTGCACACCACGACATACGACACTGACCAGACGGTACCCCATTTTCGATGCTCACTTATCTACCTTCAATCTCCACTCTCACACAATAGCCAAACCAGACCACCACATAAATCATCTTAAACACTCCAGACCACAATTGAGCGATGAATTGATGGGCAATGACCATGAATGGTGGCCGTTAACCGGTCCTTACATCGCCAATGGCCGATTGATGGCCGCCAATCGCTGGGCGTGGTCGCTGGACCCTGAGGCAACGAAAAGAGGTCTGGGATTCACCCCAGGTCTGAGGTCTAGATATTAACCGAGTCTACAACCCTAGTTTTCGAGTAGGTTCATACTGCATAGTGCATATACAGTATAGACCCTTAAGTGCCGAATGACCGACATGCGACGTACCGTATGATAACGATAGGTCTACGCTTTTTCTCACCGCCACTGCCCACGGCAACAATATATGAACCCACGAGAGCATGAAAATATTGACATCAAACATTATACTCTCCCAGTCACCTATAAACGGAACACTATTTACTGCCCCACTGCATGTCGTGCTCAGGCATTTACCACTGGCGAACTACAGTAACTGTTCTTTCGTTCGATCGACCATCTTAGTCCATGTCAGATTGTTCTGCGGAGACGACGAGGGGATACGATACGAGCATCCCCATCACCCCAACAACTATTATGTGGGAGGACATGGAAACATTTCAAGTATTTTTTGCCTCTTTTACATTCGACATTCGTGACTGCGGTTCAGTTGAGCGCATCAACCCGCAATAACGTTACAGTACATGATACGATGATGTCGTTGACGGTAATATACGATGCACATATACGTAAACTCTGAAGAATCGATGTAGGTAACACAATTAGATGAATTTCCTTTAGTACATTCTTGCGACCACATGTTCTGTTTATAACTCTTCGTCTACCACGTCCACCACTACTATAACAGTTTTAGTTCCAGATGACAACATCCAAATACCATTCCAGGGAGAATGGTACCTTTAACGACGAGTTAATGAAGGCAGTAAACGGTGGGCGTAGACGGTTACCCCCGGGGTGACATCTTAGGTCACACACCCTTTATTACATCTACAACTGAAAAATGATAACAATAAATTACAGGGCGTGGTTTGACCGCATTGTATACAACCCACCCCCAGGGTACAATATCTTACGTACCTTACCGTATTCGCAGTAATTTCCTACCGAAATTTCTTCGATGTGTAGTGGGTACACTATGGGAACAGGAGTGCCTCAGGGCTCGGTTTTGGGGCCAGCTTGTTTTCTGTTGACGGTTTTGTGGGCGTCGCGTTGTGACGGGTGAACATTGAACAACCCTGGGGCGTTTTAACTGATACGTCACATACTTACCCTCTATTGTAAACTGCGTGACCCATACACCACCAATGTCAGAGTACCTTTTCACTTCCCACGTTTAGTGAGGTCGTTAATTGTATTGATGACCAAGATGACCTCGTTAATCGATCCCGTCTCACAAGCGTTGTTCGCCACAGTTTATTACAACATCGTGGAAAATTGCGGATATATTGCTTAACGGGCGAGTCATTAAGGCCATCGAACCGGTCATAAACTCAAACTGATCGTTTTTCGATGCAATCACATCTGGGTGACACCAGGGATGCACTGTTTGGTATCCGTCCATACGTAATGGCATACGGGTTCACTGCTGGCACCGATGGTGCTACTGACAACCGCTGCAGTTTTATGGTAAAATCCATTATTTTAGATCTGTGATCATACCATAGTAGGCTCACTGATGTGGGTTTGATTATTTATAAATTTGTCAATAATTAGCAAAAATTCACTAAAATTATCTAAAAATCTTCACAATATTGCCCCAAATTCTCTAAAAATTATCTAAAAATTCTCAAAACTTTCGCATAAAAATTACAGAAAACTCTAAAATTCTCATTTTTTCTAAAATTCACAAATATTCGCAAAATATTGTCTAAATTCGCAAAAACAATTGCTAAAAATTCTCAAAAATTATTACCCTAAAATTCTCAAAAAACGCGAATTTTGTGAATTTTTTAGAGAAAATTTGAGAAAATTTGAACAAATTTGTAAAAATTTGTAGAAAGTGGGACAAATT
>WNLI01049448.1:0-11303 GCA_025802215.1 Wirenia argentea
CAAGGTCACACAAACAAAATGTAGCGACGAGAACCGTGCAACGGAAATTTATCGGACATTTTACGGCGGACGGCCTACTGTGTGTGAAAATGAAGAAAGGTATATCATTGTAACAGGATCTAACGTTTTCGTGAATTAAAAGAAAAAGTATTGTAGGGCGGATCGAAAAAATGATCAAATTTTGATTTACATGCCAACAATAGATCAGATGTGGCATTTTTATGCACGTTTGAAGTACAATTTTGTATACTTTACCTATATTGTGGGTGTTACCCTTAGAATTCAATATTCGTTCAAAGCAATGCCATAAACAATTACATAGCACTTGTACATAGTATACATAATATCAATTTGGCGGTTTGAATAAAAGAATTAGAATTGATTTAAAGATTATCGATGAAGAATGGCAGTAAAGTTTTATCGGAGCAGTTCTAAGTTACTTCGAATGCTACCAATTGAATTTGGCAAACATGTGAAAGACTAGGGCTAACAGTAACACGCCATATAATCTATACTGGTCAAAAAAAGAAACGCGCCACCTATAAACAATATAATATTGAAAGTGGCGCGTTTCTTTTTTGACCAGTATAGATACAGTAGTTCATTTTTAGCAATAACAGCATAAATGCCGGCGAGGTCATAAAATTGATGGCGTAATGCGTCTGCTATTCGCCAGTGGAGATGTGTCCAGAAATACCAGTTCGTGGACCCAGAACGTTAAGTACTATTTCGCGCACGCAGTAATGTACACCGCTACTAAGCACATCATCTGGTGTGGACAACGGCGGTATATAAAAGCAGTCTTACATTACTTTACCATAATATACGGAAGTTACAGAACTTGTAGCCAACTCTATATTTGTCCAGAACTGCCCATTCCTGCACCCGAAACATTACTGCAACGGAACCTATACTGTCCTATAGGTGAAATGACGTCATGAAAATTTGGTAATCATCCTAGTATGGCTACAAACTTCGGATATCTTCTGATTTTTTCGGCGGTGTGCGACAGCCACTAGCAACTATTATATTGCCGTACGCTAGATGGAAGTGAAAATTATTTTTCTCTATCTACATAGTACATGCACAAGACGAACGTGCCAGGTTTATAGACAGCAAACTTGAACGATATTTCAAGTAATCCCGGCACCTACTAACACTAGTTCTCAGTCTATATCATATTAGTATATATATATATATATCAATGTATTAATTTGAAAGTGCATTTTCTGTTTTCTATAAGCCATGCTTAACATTAAGCATTCCGCCTTCTATTGACGGATTTGACGCTAGTTATTTCGTATACAATTTCAACAAACAGATAGTTTGACTGTGGTAATGAGTGTGAATCGATAGGCAACATTTCGTTTGAAATGTCACATATATTATAAAACTAAGTGTATGTATTATGTATAAATAATCAAAGAGGGATGGATAACTATGGGTGTGGTCTGGTTGAGAATCTGTGTGACACAGACACACACACGCGCCGTTAGTTGCCGTCACCTAGGTGACGTGCTGTCAGCCGGCGCAGTCAATATCAGGTGACTTTTGCCGCTTTTCGCCGAGATCAATAACGCGATTATACCACGAGTTTTGTTGGCATTTGTCAGGGGTAATCACTAATCACGCATTAATCGGTTAGTAATGACGTGATATGAGCATGCGCTTCACTTAATTGACCCACTGGATGTGTATGCTGTGGGTTCAGCGTGAGTCTGCTGCGTGACCTTCGACATATGACTGACCTCATCACCTCAAGAGAGTGCCAATTACTGTAATGTTACCTAAGTTGTATCTCTAGTCTAAACTCTAAATATACTCATTAGAATTAAAATCCCCCCTCCCCTATTTATTGCATTATAACATGTCAAATAATGACAAATATAGTCATATTGTAAGAGCTGTGTTGTAGAGATTTTATAATCCATGGAAAAGAATTATACACGCTTGGATAGGGGAAGGATAGCACTTTCCGATAATGTAAAGCATTACACCATATCGCTCCGCCCTGCAGAGCATTATGGATAGGAAAACATCACACAGAATGGCCCCATTCCTTCTTAACTAATGAAGTTGTGGTTTTTGTGTCATGTTTTTTAACTCCGTGTGACTCGTGGGACATTGGCTTTAGGATTTCAAGTTTTACATTATCTGTAAGTGTTATTCTTTCGCTATCCAACAGAGTATACATTTTTTTCGTGAATGATAAACTATTGCCTACACAGCTCTTACAATATGACTATATTTGATGTATTATAATGCAATAAATAGGGGAGGGGGGATTTTAATTCTAATGAGTATATCTTATTAATACCATATATATGGTTGCAGATCTGGTTCAGTAAATTCCGTTTTCGGTGCCAAACAAGATTTTTTATTCGGTTTGGTCTGGTTCGGTAAATACATATGTTGGTTCGGTAATTTGGATTTCGGTATTTTGGCTAATACGTCCCAGTGGTTCAACTGAAATTCGGTTTATTGTCCCTTTGTATTAGTTGGTGGTTTGTACGAACATTCACTAAGGAATTTATAAAAAGAACTGTTAATCAACTAGATGGACAACACTACAATGTCAGCCCACGGTGTGGCGTTTATGGTAAAACAATGCGATAGCCGAGATTTATTGAATGGTCAAATTCCGGTCCGATTGTCTATCAATGAAATATCGATTTTGTAATCTCCAAGTGGATAGCCTAAAAGGCTATCAAATGGGCATGAATTTTACATTTTCAAACGCGGTTAGCAATATCACGGCCCAAGCAGGCCAGGCTATGTAAATTGTAGTCCTGTGTGGCTTCATGTGCTGTCATTGAAAAGACGTCTTGTTCCGGTTTGATTCAACATAAAGGGACGCTATCCCCGGTGTCCCACTTCACGCCTTTTACGAAAATATCATAAATTATTTTTGTACGCACAAAGTATGTTGTGGGTTTAGTGACAGCGGGTGAAATGTTGTGTTTTGATAAAACCTGATTATTCCTATGGTTTTTACATGCAGTATCGGAAAAATGATATTCAGGCAAACAATCGGTCATTTTGAATTACCTGTCAAAATAAAACGTGATCCGGCAAAGCTACCTTTCCGCGGTCAGTCGCAATAGTCTGAGAAACAGCGACACACCAATTTCATTATACCGTATTGTAATTGTATACCAAAAATCGTTCGTGACAAGGTCAGAAGACAAAATGTCGGAAAATTGTCATGATATTATTGTTACTTGTAAAACTGATGATTTTCAAGGATTTCCAGACTGCTATAGTCTTCTAAGAGCAAACAAAAACCACCGACCATGCAGAAACCTTGCCTACGACCAGCGTTTGAAGGCTCGAAGGGGTTTTCTTCTGAAATCCTTTCGAATATACCAGAAGTGGTGCTGTACAAGGTGCATGAGTGTATATACAGTGTGAGTCTCGGGTGCACAACTGCACGTGCAGATTAAAAACCGGAGTCTGGCGGGGTTACAGGCAGCGGAGGTGAGGTGGTGTCCTCATCTCCCCGACGGCGACCGCTGCGAGTTTGGCGAACGCGTCGTAGCTGCTTGTAGAACGGGTGTCAGGTGGTAGCTTGTTCCATATTCGTATTGCCCTTGGATAGAAGCTGTATTGGTAGATGTTGATCCTTGTTGGAGGTTGTATGCACTTCAGAGGGTCATTGGAAGTGGTGATGATGTACGAGGGTAGGTTTATGCCAACTTGTTTGTGGATGATTTTGTGGAGAGTGTTCACGACGATGGATCGCCTTCTCACTTCGAGTGTTTGCCAGCCGAGCGTGTTGTTGACCAGTTCTGTGATGCTAGCCTTTCTGTCGTACACTCCTACCACAAACCGTGCCGCATTGCGTTGGACTTGTTCTATTTTCTTGATGTCAGATTTAGTGTGCCGATTCCATGAAACTGCTCCATAATCCAGTTTTGGTCAAAGGAGACTTTGGTACGCC
Source organism: Wirenia argentea (assembly GCA_025802215.1). Classification (NCBI taxonomy): domain Eukaryota; kingdom Metazoa; phylum Mollusca; class Solenogastres; order Pholidoskepia; family Gymnomeniidae; genus Wirenia; species Wirenia argentea. Next base: position 3,941 of record WNLI01049448.1, read on the forward strand.
ATTTCTTTTACTTTTTGTGTACATGGGTGGAGAGTACGGCGGACGGTGTTAAGTACGCGAGTTGCCTTGGATGCGATATCACTGCAGTGGTCACTCCAGCTGAGGTCGTTTGAGAGTGTCACACCGAGGTATGGATGGTTTGAGACATGCTCGAGATGATCCTCGCCAATTTTGTAATCAAATTTCTGCGTAGATTTTTTCAATGACATAGTGAGCGCTTTACATTTGTCTGTGTTAAAGTTCATCTGCCATTTTTCGGACCACTTATTTAGCGTGTTCAGGTCGTTTTGGAGGATTTGGTGATCGTCGCTGTTCCAGATTGGACGGTACAGAACAGCATCGTCGGCAAACAGTCGGATGTCAGAGCTGATATTCTGGTTTATGTCGTTGATAAACAAGAGAAAGAGAGCTGGCCCGAGCACCGATCCTTGTGGTACGCCTGAAGTCACACTGATGGGATCTGAGTGGGTGCCGTTTACAGATACGGTTTGGGTGCGAGCTTGCAGAAATGATGTAATCCACTTTAACATGTTGCCATTTATCCCGTAGTTGTTGAGTTTATGGATGAGTCGGTTATGTGGTACACGGTCGAACGCTTTGCTGAAGTCCAGCAGGATGGTATCTACTTGACACACTTTGTTTTGAATCTTTGAGTTCAGTGACATAGTCCAGTCATGTATGGCCTCGAGGAGCTGAGTCGCGCACGAGAATCTTGCTCGAAATCCATGCTGCATGTTGTTGATTATGTTGTACTGTTCGATATGTTTGTTCATATGAGATAGACATATATGTTCCATTATTTTACAGGCAATACATGTGAGTGAAATTGGTCGGTAATTTTCTACTGACGTCGTCGGTCCTTTTTTGTGTATTGCCGATACAGTTGCTTTTTTCCAGTCTTTTGGTACGGTGCCTGTGTCGTACGACTGTTGAAATATGAAGCGTAGCATGGGTGCGAGTTCGATTGCATAGTCGTGATAGAGTCGGGTAGTGAGCTCATCGGGACCAGCAGCCTTGTTGGGGTTGACGTTTTGTAATTGTTTTATTACGCCCTCGACTGTTATATGCAGAGGTGTGATGCTTGGAACCGGTGGATTGGTTATTTCTGGTACATTGTCATTTTCGTGGGTGAATTGTTTTTCAAATTGTTTGTTCAGGACGTTGGCTTTCGCTTTGTCAGACACATACATGTTGTTTTCACTGTCTTGTAGCGTTGGTAGGCCTAGATTTTCGGTGTTCGTAGTTTTTACATGGCTCCAAAATTGTTTCGGATTTTCAGACAATGATCCCCCGATGACTTCATTGATGTATTTATGATGCTCATTTTTTACAGTTTTTGCTAATTTGTTTCTGAATTTGCTAAATTGTTTCCAATGTTCTGTCTTATTGGACTTTTTTGCTTTCATAAATAGTCTGTCTCGTTTTCTCATGAGTCTCTTGATGGTTTTTGATATCCAGGGGAGGTGTCGTTTGGTGCGTGACATTTTACTTGGGATGTTGTTGTCCATGGCTTCCTTCACTTTATTTCTGAAATATGTCCAGTTTTCATTTACACTTTTACTTTCCGGATCATTGTCAAAGAAATCGTCCGTTATTTTGTTGAGGTTTGCTTTCATCCCATCAACGTTACTCTTTTTGTACAGGTAGATTTTGTGGGGTGGTTTTGTTACACTTCGCGGTCTTTTGTTGATGGAGAATTCAATTACGTTGTGGTCGCTCATACCGGGGGCAGTTTGTATGTCGACAGTACTTGTAGGCATGTTTGTCAGAACTATATCGAGACATTTTTTTGAAACGGGTCTTGATGGATTCGTTTGATTGTTTGTTAGCCCATATTCGGCGAGTAGGTCTATGAATCGGTTGTGGTAAGCTGCTGTGGAAGGATTCGTCGGTTCGAGTGTATCCCAATTTATGTCGCCCAAGTTAAAATCACCGGCAATGTATATTAGAGGTTGTGTCTTTTTATGTTTTTCATAAATTTTGGCTAGGGCATCCTGCAGTTGGTCGAGACATCTTGCACTTTCGCTGGTATTTGGTATGTAGAATGAGCAAAGGTACATAGGCCGCGCATTGACAGTTTCAATTTTTATCCACACCATTTCAGCTTCTTTGTTTTCGAGATATGTTGGTCGCGTGTATATTATATCATTTCTTACGGCGAGGAGAACTCCCCCTCCATTTTCGTTACGATCTTGTCTTTCGACACTGTAGGTGGGTGGGAAGATTGAGTATGTTGCGTGGTCCGCGTTGAGTTTGGTTTCGCAGGCGAAGATGATATCCGGCTCGTGTGTGTCTATTAGCATGTTGAATTCTGCTATCTTTCCTAAGCTTTGGAGACTGTTGCAGTTTAGGCTGATGCACGCAAGTTTTTTCTGGGTAGTGGAGTTTTTTGACAATTTTGAGGATTTTTCTGGCGTAGATGTGATAGCTGGGGTGAATGTTGGAGCGGCTGGCAGACTATTATCCAGGCTTGTACTGTCCTCGCTGGAGAGGCTGTCATCTGTGTTGCTTCTGTACCGGTTTGGGTGGCTTGTATCGAGTATCGAGTCAAAGTAGCTATCAGTGAATGATGGCATGCCACAATTTATGCATATCCAGCTGAATGAGGCGGGTAGCTCTTGGTACGCTTTAGCACTCATATCGATACACTTGATGTGGTACCAGGACGAACACTTGTCACAAACGATGGCTCGGTGATTGTTTGCCACGGGCCGGCTGCAGTATCCGCACGGAAACTTGACAGGTCCTGGATGACTGTGGATGTCGCCGGCTACTAACAAGATTAGAAGTATTGACATTGTTCTTGATTGTTTGCTTATAGTGGTAGACACGCAATCTTTTTTTGCGTTGGTTGTTCGGTACGATGTTGGGCTAACACATTTGGCCAATGTTTGTATGAATACATTTGAACTGTGGTTTGAGACGCAGTCAATGTTTGTAGTGTTTTTCAAACAGGTCAGGAATAAAAACAACATCATCATAGTTATTGTTCCGATAAAGTTTGTACGTTTTTTCTTGGGTTTATGTTTGTAGTATCTCATGTTGACAGTTTGTTTCTTAGTTGACTTTTGAGATGTGCGAGTTGTCATAGTTTGTAGAAATAAAAACACTCGAGACTGACACTGTGTTTATACAGTCACTACACAAATGGCATTTTTGACGCTTGGTAGTTGGTTTCACATTTTCCCTTGAAATTTCATGGCTTGTTGAACTTGCCGAAGTAGGCTAGTAACCTAGTTGCTAGCCTAGTTAGTTATAATAGGAATTTTGGTCTTATTCCAGAGAGCACGGCCCGAATATCGACTGTTGTGTGCCCTTAATATTTCCCATTAGTATAGTACGGGACTTCCGATACTCTTTCCGTTTTCACTTGTAATTTTCGGCCGGGCCGCGTCAACCGGATTTTTACCGACAAGAGAGGGGGGCTACGGCTACTGTTTATCTAGTTACACTGGGGGGACAGAGTGATTGGCAAAATTCCTCGTCGTCTGCAATTAACACGTGACAAAGGTTCCTCAACTGTGACGCGACAAGGTGGTGGGCCTGGTGGCACGTCCTGCGCCTGAAACGTAGAGACGTATGTTTATAGTAAGTTTATTACGGTATGAAGAACAACTCACCAACTGGATGAATAATAACTTCCACGGATATCACACTTCTTTATTATTTATTATCAATTTTTTGCAGAATGTCTAACGATTCGCGGAAGGATTACCTCCTACAAACCGCAGCCAACTATTTTGGCATAACAGCGAGTGAAGGAATCAATAAATCCACATACAATTCCTCGTCACTGAACAGTTTTCTCGATGACGGCACAACACCGATGCTCGTGGTGAATCTCATAACCAAAGATGGCCTCCCCCGACTCTCACTCAGTAATAAGGTACCAATCTGAGTATAAACCAATTTATAATGACATGCGTACTCAGCTTGTGGAGGCAACCAATAGACAGTTTGTGGAGGCGTCCTTTGTTCAATGTAAACAAAATAAACATTGCCCTGGGTTCATCTATGTTATCATTTTAATTTCTTAACTAGCCTAAGCTGATTTAATTAATACCTGCTGTCAAAAAACATAATTGCGAAATTAATTGTAAAAAGGAAATTGGCGTCTGGAATCTGGAAGCCTTTTTTCGACAATGATTCTATAATTATTGTTTCTTGTAGCAGTCAAAAAATATCAAACTTGCCAATTAATGCCAACCAAGTTACATCTTGTATAATTATTGACTACAATACCCATTTTAAAAAATTCGACTCTTGGATTTGTAACCATTTACATACTGTTTACTACACACCCATATTTTTAAACTGGGGTTTCATTCAAAAACTTCACACTTCCAAGTTCCACCTGCCTGTACTTTCAATATTGGATGACCACTAAAATACTGAAACAACATACATAATTATGGCCACATAGAACAATGCTGCCCTGACTATAATGCTTCATTCGTTTACACACAAAATTGTTCTGTGCCGCCCTATTCTGACCCTGCTCATTAGCTCGTCCATATTTTACAGTTATTTGAACTTATTTATGTATAATGAAATATGACCATACCATGCTAAAGCGTTTTTGTAAAAAGGGTTACGGGTACACATGACCGATTTGCTCTGTTATAATTTTGCCATTTTTGGTATAGGTCTGAAACTATTGGCCAAGCAATGTTGTTGGTCTTTCAAAATGCTCACACATATCATTGAATATTTCACATCTTTACATCCCCACCCGCAGGTTGAACTGTCAGACAAGGACAATGGGAAGGTGATGATATATTTCCGTCTCCGTCCGGACGTGATCACTCCAGACAATGTTCACACCAACATCTTCATATCATCCCTCATGGACACACCTGTCAACACCCTCTATCACACGCTTCAGGTGAGACATATTCTGTAGGTTACTAGGTGAGACACATTCTACAGGTAAGACATATATATCCTTAGGTGAGACATAATATACAGTATGTTCTGTATTACTCATTGAAATCACAACAACATCTTCCTATCATCACTCATGGACACTCCAGTCAACACTCTCTATCACACACTTCAGGTGAAACATATATTGTTTATGTGAGTCATAAAGTCATAATCTTAAAGTGGGTAGGCTACATATTCAACAGGTGAGACATGTTCTACAGGTGAGACATATTATATGGGCGAGATATTCTATGGGTGACATGTTCTACATGTGAGACATATTATATGGGTGAGACATATTCTACAGGTGTGACTATTCTACGGGTGAGATATACGTCAGCTGACTGCTGAGACATATTCTATAGGTGAGGGATATTTTACGGGTCATATTGTACAGCTGAGATATATTCTACTGGGGAGACATTCTACTGGTGAGATATTTTATGGGTGAGACAATTCTATAGGCGAGACATATTCTACAATTGAGACATGTTCTACAGGTGAGACATATTCTACGAGTGACATGTTGTATGGGTGAGACATATTCTATGGGTGAGACATATTCTATGGGTGATACATATTCTACGGGTGACATATTGTACGGGTGAGACATATTATTCAGGCGATACATTTTCTACAGGTGAAACATATTCTGCATGTGAGACATATTCTACTGGTGAGACATATTCTATAGGTGAGGGATAGGCCTATGCTACGGGTAAGACATATTGTACAGGTGAGATATATTCTACTGGCGAGATATTTTACAGTTGAGACATATTCTATAGGTGAGACATATTCAACAGGTGAGACATATTCTACAGATGAGGCATATTGTACAGGTGAGACGTATTCATCAAGCAAGACATATTATCCAGGTGATTGATATTATTCATCGATATTATTCAGGCGAGGTGAGATTCTACAGACTACAGGTGAGACATATTCTATAGGTGAGACGTATTCTATATGTGTGATTATTCTACGGGTGAGATATACGTCAGATGAGATATTCTTAAGCTGAGGTATTTTCTTCAGGCGAGACATTTTCTTTATTACCCCTGAAAATGTTCAAACCAACACCGTCATGTCATCCTCACCTGTCAACACCCTTTATCACACACTTCAGGTGAGATACTCTTCAAGTGAGACATATCCTTATGGTGAGACATTTTCTTCGGGTGAGACATTATTATTCATTCATTATGCCAAACGGGCAAACCAGCAAACACTGTGAAGTCTCACTCAAGAAATCCCCAACTGTACACCTCGCAGGGATTCCATTGCAGAAATTCCTTTTCTTTTTCGAGGGTTTCCCATATCGGATCTTTCCCAATGTTAACAGCAGCAAACATCAGTTTCAAACTGTTACCAAAAACCTTGGTCACATGAAAGCACTTGATGATTCAGTGTCCATTGTGATAGCAAAAACATACACCAGGATTCTCTGATCCTGTAAATTGAGAGGTTGAAGGATACCATAAAAAATTAAGAATTAAGTGTAATATGCTGTTGTGTTGTTGTCTGCAACCACACAATTATATATCTACTTATTATTATTGCATTGACAGAAACTGTACGCACCACTCCTAATTGACGACGCACGGTGGAGCAAGGGTGTGGATCTCAAGCTACAGAATCTCTTATCTGAACTGGAGGCTGGCCTTGCGTCAACTGTACGGAAACAGGATCCATCGAAAAATCTCGATAGCAAAAACAAGGACAGCCTAGGAAGTTAGTTGCTAGAATGTTACATTACTACTACTAACATAGTTCGTAATAGTTTTGTATCTTGGATATATAGGGTTGACCGGTTGTTAAAATCGGAATGGAACTATACCAAAATTTGCATGCATACCGGAACAGACTGAAGCTACACAATTGGAGTGAACCTGTACAGGAACTATACTGGACCGTTAATGGAATAGGGTTAAAACGCCGCAGCGTTACCGGAATTGAGTTAAAAACATCGACGGCAGCTCCACTGTTCTCAGCCGAAGTGGTTGATGGCTAGACGGCGGTGACGGCTGAGATAGGGAGCATGTTCCACTATCATTTGTGAGAAAAAGACACTTTTGGAATCGGGAGCTTGCAAAACATAGTAGTACGATGGAGTACGTGGGACGTAGGACATAATCCAGGTCATCCATGATCCTGTATGCCATGGTTACATCACGATGGCTGCATTGTTCTTGTAGGGTCCGCTTGTTCACTTGTGACGCTGCCTCTGTCACTAACTATTAATATTCTTTGAACCATTTCGATTGTTGATATTGATAATCTGTAAGAGACTGCAGAGTTCAAACTTTTTTGTGGTTCAAACTTTTTCGGTGTGGCCCTCTACAAATTTGTCTCAAGAATGTCAAGGTATAATTAGTATGCCTTTAATGTTTTAATATTTGAGTTATAAAAATGACATCATCAGATTAGGAGATAG
>WNLI01049559.1:0-11300 GCA_025802215.1 Wirenia argentea
ACAATATTAATAGGCGACAGGAGATAGCGGGCAGGGGTCATGGCCCATGGGTCTATTTTACTGATTTACAATAAGTATTATGGAATTTCTCAAGGAGGCGATTTATCATACTTTGTATGATTTTCTAGTTTGTCAATCGTCATTACACATTGTACTGCCAATTTGTCATTTCTATTGATTGAATCGTGTGTTATTGCGTGTGTATAGAGGAGACATCATTTCATATACGTGCCTGATTTCATTTTATTATGTTGTATAATACGCCAGTAATCTTATGTTGATAAAAAAGATGCGTTTATTTTGCCGTTCAGTATATATTCAAAATAAAGTATATTGCACCCTGTTTATCTCGTTATTAAAATGTGATGTTTGACAGATGATGAGGATGAAGATGACAGTGATGATGACGACGATGATGAAGATGATGATTGGGATGATTAGAGATGATGCGCCGCCACAAACCGTCAGAGTTGAAACTTTCGTTGGGTATTTAATTACACGAATTTCGCGAGCCAGGACCCATCGCAAAATTTCAAACACACGAATTTTTTTGTACACATGCATACACATGTATAGGTGAGATAGGACCCGACGCGAAATAAAAAAACTCGCGAAAATAGAACATGGACCACTTCTCGAAATATTCGACCCATGAAATGAAATACCTATACAGTACTCCACTAGAATACCAGGGCAGTATTCACGATAGAGTCATGTTAACTTGTTAAGGTTGAGCAGACATTTCTACTAGAGCTGTCACCATACAAGAACGATACAATACAATAATTACGATACTCCTATGATACTGGTTAATACACAATATCATTACCAAACATATATACTGAGCCTCAAAAGAAACGCATTTCAGTTTCATAATATTTTATTGGATATATAACACAAAATAAACAATAGGTAAATAGTTGAAATAATAACAAATGCGATGCACTCATTACTACGTATGTTAAAGAGAATTAACATTGAGGAACGAGTTATACCAACTCAGAATGTCCTCTTTGTCGTTAAAATTTAAATATGATATCGTGAGGATGGCTGCTATTACTATACTTGTAATGTGTTGATATAAATGATTTTATATTATGTCACAATAGTTTATGCACTATTAAATGTCTATGTTGATAATTAGATAGTTACCCATTGAACCTTTTTGTTGATTTAATGTAGTTTTGGACAATTCTGCATATTTGGTCATTTTCGAGATCAGATAAGTTGTCTATACCAAATAGTATGGTTGTAATTGAAAAATCTGTTATCTCAGATAAGGCAGTATGTAGGTCGTGCCTGGCATTATTATATAGTGCGCAATCGAGAAAATAATGTTTGGCGTCCTCATATAGGTGACCACATTGGCATTTAGATGTAGCACATAAATTACGTTTGTATAGATCAGCATTTAATCTACTACATTTATTGCGAAGTTGGGTATGAATTACATTTAGGTACCGTGAGCCGAAATATCTGAAGCGAATATCGCTGTTGAGTGGATATGATAGGTTGGATGAGAACTCACTGAAAGTAGGCGAATTTTGAGTGTCGACAGGGAGTTCATTCCATGCTTTGAGCGTGCTAGGGAAAAAGGAATTTCGATAAACTTCCGTTCGGCAATATGGGATTGAGTAGTTGGCTGAGTTACGCAAGGTGCGTTGGCTACGTTCACCTACTGTCTGTGGAATATGGTCGGTGAGGAAGTTAGTAATCTCACCACTGCGTATTTTATAAAAAAGTTTGAGTTTGCATTTCTTTCGCCTACTTTCCAGTGGTTCCCATCCCACCTCATCGTAAAGGTTCGGTATTGTTGTGTACATTGGGAGTCCAGTCACAATACGGGCAGCTTGGTGTTCGATTCGCTGGAGTCTGAGTGAGTCCCTGGCAGTACAGGAATCCCATACTACATTGGCATATTCGAGAATGGGACGAATGTAACTTGTGTATACCTGACTAAGAGAGGATCGGTTAAGTGTCCATTTCAGTCTGCGCATGGTACCAACCAGACGAGCTGATTTGGCTAGCAATATATCAATATGGGAAGTCCATTTCATGTCCTTGGATAAGGTCAATCCCAAGTATTTATGTGATGGTACATTCTCAATAATTAAATTATTAAAAGTCAGCATTGGCGGTCTAGAATTTTGCAGACTGAAATGGACATGTTTGGTTTTTGATGGATTTAATTTGATTAACCAATCATCTGCCCATTGGGAGAGAGCCACAAGATCTTGGTTTAGGGAGTTTTCTATATGTAAATTGTTATTAGAAGATGTGAATAGGCAAGTGTCATCTGCATATAGCCGAAGATCACAAGTGATTAGTGGCGCCAAGTCATTGGTATACACAAGAAACATTAACGGACCTAGAACAGACCCTTGAGGAACTCCGGCCTTTACTCTTTCATATGATGAATATGTGCCATTAACCATTACTCGCTGGTACCTATTGTCCAAATAGTCCTTAAACCAAATTAGTAGTTCACCACTCACACCATGACACTCTAATTTATAGAGTAGGCCCTTGTGCCATACACGATCAAATGCTTTGGAGACATCACAAAACACCATTGACGTTGACTTTCTGCCATCCAAATTGGCTGCTATAGTTTCAATAAGTTCAACAAGTTGGTGAACAGTTGAGAACCCGGGTCGAAAGCCGGCTTGGAATCGGTATAATAAATTATTGATATGAAGATGATTGTACAATTCTTTAAAGACTAGGCGCTCTAATATCTTGCCAATGCTACTTAAAAGTGAAATTGGTCTATAATTGTTTGGATCTGAGCGGTCATCTTTTTTGTGTATGGCGTGAACGTTGGCCAATTTCCACATATTGGGAAAAATGCCCATAGAAAGAGATTTATTAAATAAGATGCTCAGTGGGTAGCAAATGGTATTGGCCACGGGTTTTAGGATTTGGTGGCTGATGGTGTCGTGACCTGGTGCTTTGTTAGTCTCCAAAGATAGGATCATGTCTCTAACATCATCTGATGTGACTTGCACGGAGGTGAGGGTGGACTGTGTTATAGGCTGGATTGGTGGTAATGTGCTGTTGGAATCATCGACATCACACTGCTGGACAAAAAAGAATTAAGCATTGAAGCCTTTGACAGATCATCATCGGCAATTATTTCGTGATCTCTGGTGCCCTCGTACCAGATGGGTAGACATGACTCTTCGTGAGCTCTGGTGCCCTCGTACCAGATGGGTAGACATGTCTCCGTGATCTCTGGTGCCTTCGTACCAGATGGGTAGACATTCATGACTCTTGGGGATCTTTGGAGCTGCGGATTCCATCAATGCAATGGGGAGGAAACCATAAAAACATCCCATCCATCAACTTGGCGAGACATAGTCAAATGGGGGTCTTTAGCTGGATAATACTACTCTGTAGTCCTATAGGCACACCTGATTCTAGGTATATAATTATAGGATAATTATATGATAATCATGCTATATATGTGCGAGAGGAAGATGTAGAAGCGCTCCAACTGCTTAGCCTACTGATGCTGATATAATAATACCATCGCTAAAAAGTGAAATTCATGTGTCTCAATTTTCGCCGTTTAAAAACTGTCTTGTTTGTGTATTAATATGCATACAATGCATACAATGCATAATGTACACGTGTACCGTAGGACTGTTCCACATAGGTTGAGTCCTATCCATGGTAGCCAATGAGGATAACACTCCCTTGAACTTGAAGTGAGTCACTCTTGCACGTGCCACACTAAGATGTGATTGTATTCCACATGGGAATAAAATATTCTGCTATTTTATGTAACACAATAAAGCGTGTCATGCGGTATCGTGCGTGCCGTTCCGGGCCAAAATGTTCACATAACAGCTATATGCCTGTAAGTATATAAGATCAATTGATATTTTTGGCACCTCAGGAACCCATCAGGTGTCCAAGTATCCATCTTCACCATTCCTGTTTACTAACAGACCCAAGTGTTGATGGTAAACGTAGGGAAGTGATGGCTTACATATTTACCATTATTTGTATCGCCACAGATTTTGTACCCACTTTCTAGCTATTCTATAGCCATTTCATTACCATTCTGTTACCATTCTTGTGCGTATTTGTTGCCCTTACCTGAGTTGATTGCTCCACTGACTCCACTCACCGGGTCTTGAACTCATTTTGCGCTAATTTGAGTCATTTCATTATTAATCATTATTGATGTCTTTAGTTCAGTACGTGCAAGACGTCCTATTTACGTTGTAACCAACTGCGTACTCTTGAAATCTCCTGGTGATCTCTCCGCACTCAAAAATCCAAATTACGCCACATGCGACTGGCTGGCGAACCTGCCTATCGACCTGTGACCAATGTTGACTGACAAACGATTACTGTATATATTAACCACTGAGACTAGTGGTGACTGGTCCGGAAACTCCTGCAATAACAACATATTAAATTAATTTGGTTAAAAACCTAATAATTAACTGCACACAATCGATAAATTCCGAAAAACACTATTATTGTTATTATTATTACGGTTGTTTTATTGTTGAAACCATGAAGACATTTTACAGCATAACACTTCCAAATCACTGCCATTTGGTAATTCATAAAGAACCCTTTGAACCAAAGTATATTCAATTATCCCCTCACTAAAAACAATATACCAACATTGCTAGTGAGACTGAGAAGATACTAGACATACTATAACTATAGTCACTACTATACTCCCCACATAATAATATAATAGCAGTAGTATAATATTGGTAGAGAAAATGGCCTGCTATTAATAGTGACTTATTTTGTGTTGGTGTGTTTATTATATCCATAGCTGCATCAGTATTCAGTACCACCAACACTCATCCGCTGTATGAGTTCAGTTGGCAGCCATTTTGTTGGCAGACGCAGCTGACGCCTAATCACCCAATCACACACTCTCGTTCAACCTCCATTTTGTTTGCATAGATTAGAGATGAAGCAAGCCAGCGTTGCATGTTTGAGAGGTCAGACTTTTGCTGGATCTTGGAGATTAATCATTACATCCACAGGCTTTCGCTGGTATATGGGGAGATTCTTTCGAACAGTCAATTATTCGTATGTGAAATCGGTTAATTCTGCACGGGAAATCGCCGCTCTGATCGAGGTAAATTTTATATGAATATAATATTTTTTGTTTGTAGTTAATGGGCAGATAATTAGGCTATGAAACACTAAATATAGTATTCATATTTGTTATTTATCAATCAATGAATTTAAAATAAAGTTGTGAGTTTTGTTAAACTGAAGCAATCATTCTCTGTCTCCACTAGTCATCCTTTGCACCTATTACACTTATGATGTAATGAGTGCTTAAATGACTATGCTCAAGGCATAATGCCAATTCTTTCCCCACAAGTATGTTTCCGAGTAGAAGTATGTTGATATTTTTTAGGTTTACTGGTTGTAATTTAGTACGTATAAAGGATGCCAAAACATACAGTAGTCATACACGCTTCGTTGGTTTTGGTACACCTTTGTGCATACAGGCATGATGTATCATACGTCTGTCTGGTCTTCCGTTATCTATGATGCATGCCACCTATCCCCTGCTTCCTATACTCTGTAGAGTTGTAACATAGTGACATAACAAACATGTACTAAATCTTATTTAATAACTACACAAACGGGAAACTATCCATATGATTACATCCTTGGGAGGATAGCACATTTACTTGGTAAGCAGAAGGTCATGAGTTCGAACCCCATTCGCATTGATCTGACAGGTTGTGGGTTCAATTACCAAACAGAGCCATCTGTGTGTCTTGGGCAAGGCAGCATAATCATAGCCCCGGTTAAGACAGCCGTAAATGGTTACTGACAAGGGTTTCCATGGTAAGCGGGAATTTGAATTGTGTGAGTACTGTGTTGTGGGGGCATGCTAGGGCTGAAATGGCTGCCTTGGCCTATGTTCCAGGGCTGAGGATTTGGGTTTTTTTCACGTTGGTTTTTTTAAAAGGTTTTTACAAAAAAAAACCAAATTCATCGAGGTTTGGGTTTTTGGGGTTTTTTGGGTTTTTGTAGATTTTTTTATTTTTTTCTTCTCACGATGTTCAAATAATGAGTTCTGCAATAATATAACGTATAACAACCTCATGTCCAGTATATAACAACAGCCAAGTGTGTCTCTTTTAGTGACGTAGTCACGCAGAATTTCTCACATTTGTGTGTATGTGACTATACATGTCGTAAGTAGGCTATAAATAATAATTGTACATAGATTAAGACGACTGATTTTACCTACATATTAGTATTACCCTATGTTTCTCGATATCGAAACTGCCCACTAATGAAATCCTGTATATCTGATATAAGAACCTAAATCTGAAAATTAATACATGTAAAGAAGACAGTCGTAAATTCACTAATTAGTAATAGGTACTAATGAATAATTATCATTTTTTGTGATTGAATCATTGAACTATTAATTAGCCGTAGATGATTATGCGTTTAAATGTTATGTATTCCAAAAAATTAACATGTCAAAATTGTCAATACTCTAAACCCAAAAAAAAAACCAAAACCCGATAAAAAAACAAAAAAAAACCAAAAAATTATTTGGGTTTTTTGGGTTTTTCTCACCCCTGAGTCTAATACCCCTTTTACACGCAGACCTACAGGAACGTTTTTTTTAGCACAGGACTCATGAGGAGGAGTCGGGAGTGACAGGACTCGTGTGAAAGAATCTGGGCGGGCTGTCAAAATTAAAATGGCGTGAGCTGGGCCACCGCCACATAGACATTATTTTCTTGTGTAAACGAATGTGTAGCCTACCTATCTGGGGCCCGGTGCGAATGGTGTAGTGGTTAGAGCATCTGCCTTGCATGCGAGAGGCGTGGGTTCGAGGCCATTACTTACAGGGATTTTCCTGGGCTTTCCATCCGCATTTGAGACACCTGTACCATGGCAACGTGGACAAACGTGAAAGTGCGGTATACCAAATGCACATATTTATTTTATGTGTGCTCGATGTGACCATCGGTCTAAGAGGGTAAGCATCTTTGAGTCATGACTGAGGCTGAGCTATACTGGCCTAGTGACTAAAGCTGACTGTGGTGGCGGTGGTGGTGGGGGGAGGGGTAAATGGACACTCTACACTAGTAGTGGAAAAAGGCATGATCATGATGATGCGAACATATTTTTATACAGGATTATGTGTGTAATGTATACTGTGAAAAGTACATTGTACTCTATTATACATATCTATGTATATTGTCAGGTTATGACATGTAATCCATGTATGTAAAACAAAATGATCTGTATTGATATTTGATTCCATATGGTTCATATCTACAGCTTTACATGATAACAAACGTCACAAGGTGCAATGATCTGTAACATCATGTCAACATCAGTGATCCCTATTTTACCTTTGGAAATCCCATAAATGATAAATTATATTAAATTATCCAATATCACTCGTGAACGTGAAGTTAGTCAAGTGACTTGTATCAGAACAGAAGATGCAATTATAAAACTTTTCAGTAACTGTAGTACACAGTACAGCCGAACACAGTAGAACTTGCAACATTTTATACATTTTTAAAAGTCGGTTTATATTTTAACGACAGAAATTTCAGAAAGAATAAAACATTTATGCTGTCCACTGTCCAGATATAATTACCATGTATATGCCTGTGCAACCATGTCAACTGAATGTTTTACTTTGTAAAATAAAGGACTCAGATTAGTAGTTGCACCATTGTTTACCGTTGTACGTAGCCTGATCATATGTCTCACGAAAATTTATTGTGTTTAACGAGGCCGCTTGATTTTCTACCCCGATCATTCCCGATCAACAATATTTTGTTTTGAACTGCAGATCCAAGCATCATGTGAGGCTAAGCATCAGTTCGTGTACGTTAAATATACGCGGCCAGCAATCAAATTAGAGACACGAAAGCCCGCCATAAGGAAGGTGAACTTTGACACACTTCGCTCAAACGTTGACTCTGGATATATCGATGACGCTCTTCACGCCGACAATGAACCGTCGTCAATCGCGGACATGGCGTTTCAGTACATTACTGAATCGATATCTGACTCACGCAAACATTCTAAACCAAGACGATCCAAGGTTTGGTTTGACCGCGAGTGCTATGTTGCGAAATCGATAGTCAATGACTCATATGTCCGCCTGCGGTGGGATAATTCTAGTGTTGCAACCACCAATCACGCAACACTTGTTCGCGACTTTCAGAGGTTGAAACGGCAGAAAAAAACTTTTGTATGAAAGTCAATCCCTCGACTCTCAGATCCAAAAAGCTGAGAGTAGCGTTCACGAATTTTGGACATTTTGGAAGAATCGGCGTACATCTCAATCATCTGTTCAGGTGTCGCCTGATATGTGGTTTGCACACTTCTCAGGCTTGTTACACTCCAACGATGCACCGATTTTCCCAGTGGTATCCCACATTACAATTGATCCGTTACTTGACACAGACATTTCATGTGACGAGGTTCTTTCAGCCATAAAACATGGCAAATGTGGAAAGGCCGCCGGGCCTGACGGCATCACATACGATGTGCTGAAGGACTGTCTTCCAATTCTGTTACACCCTATACACAGTATATTGAAATTCTGTTTCAGGAACGGGTGCTGCCCCTCGGCCTGGTTATACAGCTATTTGCTGCCCATCTACAAGGGGAAAGGTCCCCTATCTATCCCAGATTCATACAGAGGGGTGGCACTTCTGTCGTGTGTGCTAAAAATCTACACGTACATTCTTAACCATCGTCTCCTTTCTTGGGCCGAAGGGCAGAACCTACTTCCGAAGCAGCAGCACGGCTTCCGAAGTGGGAGATCAACCGAGTCCGCTGTCAAAGAACTCGATGATATTATCCAACTGAGACTTGCTACACCAAGGACACCACTTTATGTGGGGTATGTAGATTTCAAAAAAGCGTTTGACAGCGTGAATCGGTCTCTGCTACTTCGGAAGCTTATTGCTGCTGGTGTTTCTGACATTTTCATGCGAGCTCTGTGGGCTCTTCTGTGTAAAAACTACATATACGTCCTAGCAAATAACCATCTAAGCAACCCCGTTGAACAAAACATAGGCCTGGCACAAGGAGAGTGTCTGTCTCCACTGTTATTCATCCTCTTCACTCGCGACCTCCCCTCCTCGATCGAGCACTCCGCAAGTGTGAAAACCATGCTTTACGCCGACGATTTGGCACAAACACTATCACAGAACTGCAACGTTCATTTGACCAACTCTCAGACTAAGTACTGTAAAGATAATGAACTAACGGACGGTCAATACCTCAAAAACCAAAATTATGAAATTCCGGAGAGGGGGTCGACGGAGCGCAGCGGATGAAATTAGCTATGAAGGCAACGCTATCGAATTTGTGTCAGATTTTGTATATTTGGGTGTTGTTATGCGTACCAAGGGCGGTGTTGGAGGACATCTGGAGCAGCTGCGAACCAAGGGAATATCGGCCTGCTCTAGGATTGCCCAAACAATGCCTCTTTCTCAAATGTCTCTTGGTTCGCTTGAACGCTTGTTCTTGTCTGTTATTCTGCCTAGTGCCACTTACTGTCTACGTCCTTTCATGCACCGGATCACTGATAAGGATCTGGAATTTCTCACCACTCTGCAGGGTAGGCTGCTGAAGCACTGGTGGGGCGTATCTAAGTATGTCTCCACGTCGCATCTACTCAAGGCTGCTGGGTGGATTGAGGCTGCTGGCCTCTTACGACCTCACCTTGAGAGACGCGAGTCTCTGCCCAGCTTAACCACTCCAGACTTGGAAGCAGTACATGCCACCTGTCTGACTGAATCACATAGATCTGTCATGGGGCGATGGTACGGGACGGCTCTGCACAACCTCTGGTGCAGAGATTCTTCCTGCTACAGACTCACTGATGACTGTACACGTCGTTTGTGTCAAATTGTGTGGCACCCTTCCCCCTCTTACACGTTATCATCTCATGGATTGTCCCTGGGTTCGGGATGCTCCAGACGTCAGCCCAACACCAAAATGCATTCTACGACTAGAGAAATTTTTATACGCAACACTGTGATATCGTATGTTAATTATTTATTACATGTATTATATTTAATTTTTAGTAGATTTTTATACGAATCTCTATTCTGTATGTATATTTGTAGGTCATAATTCGAATATTTACATTCTTTAAGAGAATAAAACGTCACATATATATTATATATCAACAATATTTATTGACAAAATAGGGTAGTCATCTCATGGCCCAGTGGTGTAATGGTTAAGCGCGCTGTCAACAGCCGCGGCGACCCGAGTTCGATGCCCGACTGCGCAGACTTTTTTGTTAAAATGAGGAGCAACTTGGAGCATGAAAATCACGGTATATTAGTACTGCGATTAACTTATACTTGTCGTCCTAGCGAAAAAAATTATGCCCATGGGACTTGGGGATTTGTCCCATGGTCATGTGACTCAAATTGACCAATGAAAATTCCTGTAACAAAATGATCGTGGTAGAAACTCTGTTGCACTCTATACATACAGCGTGCCAATATTCACTAACCCAATCACTCAGTCACTCACTCTTTATTACAACCCCCTAAATTATTAACACCTTACCAGTAACCACAAAGTCTTAATTACCTACCTGTAAACTAATTAGGCCTATATTACCTGTAAGTGATACTTGACACATATACAAATAATACAATGCTTTTTTATACAACCGATTTTGGCACGGCACGGCCCAGGAATATTTTACACAAGTATTCATAAAGGTTCTACGTCTCGGTACAAGATTGTAATCTGTGAATTGAGGATTTTAATCTGTGAATTGAGGATTGTAATCTGTGAACTGAGGATTGTAATCTGTGAACGGAGGGTTGTAATCCGTAAGTGTACTTTGATCACATGTCCGAAATGGGGTGTACATTAGTTCTCTAGTTACATGCGGCATACCTGGATGACAAACAAACCTACCCAGCAGTACAAAAACAGGAAAATGTTGTTGATGTGTCCATGTAAATGCCAAACGTTACTTTTTACTTTACTATGCTCACCTGCCCATAATAGAGTTAATACTTATTATATTTTTAATTTTACCCACAGGGAGTTCAAGGTCGTTATTACGAGTCCTCTAACATTTGACGATGATAGCACCATAACATTTGTGAAAGTGGAGCCATATGCCAGTTGTAGGGTAAGTTCTGTATTTTTATATACAGGGTGAGCCATAAGTTTGTATACACACTTACACTACAAGTGTACCCTAAACTACATCATGTATCCTAATCCTGTAACCTAGATGAAAACACAAAACACACATGTTTGCAATATAA
>WNLI01049670.1:0-11297 GCA_025802215.1 Wirenia argentea
AGAAGTTATCAACCGATTTTGACCAAAATAATACATATTGTACACATTATGAGTGTGTAATGAATGGCATATTCAGATTTTTTCAGGTTAAATATATAGGTCAAGGAGAGAATATACACTAAATACACATTTTATTCAATATAAAAAAATATCAGCTGATTTCAACCAAAATCATCAGTTTGCACATACACATTGTGCAATACTTGGATATATTTTCTGGGTTGCTTATGAATTAATGTATTTTACTGATTGACAATACATATTATTGAATTTCTCAAATGAGGCGATTTATCATACTTTGTATGATTTTCTAGTTTTACACTTTTGGGCGCTTAGGTATATAAATGTTGATTATTATATTTCATAGTACATTTTTTTAGGAATGGGCATTGGACAATAGATTCTGTACAAATAGGCCTTCGTAAATACACTTTCCATAATTATATCATTGTTTCTCACGCACCGTTATAAATTTGTTTGCGTGTAAGAAAATACACTTGGCCTCAAAAAACCTTGCATCGCTATATTTTCCATTATAGCGGATATTTTCCATTATAGCGTCATCAAAATTACTGTTAGATAATTTATTATGCTCATAATGTCTGCATATTTCTAGCGATAATTTATGTTATACAGTATACATTGAGGAAGTTTTAGCTGTGTGCAAACTTCTACCGTGACCTTCCGAAAAAAAGTTTAGGTTAGGTTACATAAACATGTCATGTATTATCTTTATTACTGCATATTTTGCGTTACTTTTACGTTTGTAATATATCCATTTCTCGGGGATCACACGGTTGAAACGTTGAATTTTTTTTCTTGTTATATCTGAAATTCTAACATCCGGATCCGAATAACAAAGACATCACCATTTACATAAACCAAACATGAATGTATCATGCAAAAGAACGAAAAAATTGATGTAAACGGCAACAACTTTTTCATTCGAAAGTGCATGTCGTACAGAGCCATAAAGAAAAATGATTCCGCTTTCCAACGGTATAAAACAAGCTACAGTATATCCTATATATGCAGATATTACGCACATGTCTCTAACAGTGTTATAATGATAAATACTGTATATGGCAGGGTTTTTTAGTAATGCATTAAGCTTATTTGTACGGGATAGTAGACAGACAAATAATTACACTATTTAAATACGGTATAGTTCCGTTTACTACACAGACACAGTAGTTATCCATCTTGCGAAGTTATCCAAATCAGCGAGATCGACCAGCTTTAACTCTGGCTGCAAACTCACGACATAATCCAGTTTCGTAACGACATTGTTATCGACGGATAGAATATCCTCTTCATAACTTGGGTGACACGACGCGATATGCGCGGACACGTCAGACCGATCCAACGCCACGAAATCGCAATACCCACAACAATTCGGATGTTCGGCGACATGCGCCGCGATATGAGACGCGAAATCTTCATCATTTGTCATGGAAACTTCACAAAATCCACACGTCGACGACGTCACAGATTTTTTCACCGTGTACATAAACTCATCATGGGTGGCTAAATGCGCTTCGTAAGACAATAAATCCATACCGGTGAATGAACACACGTTGCACGAAAACAGAAAATCTGTTGATGATAAATCCATGTGTGGTTTCTTCGGCGATGGCTCCTCATCATCATCGTCATCAAACGATGCATCACGCTTATTCTCGTTAACATCCTCGTTTTCGCGGTTAATGATACAATCAAAACTCGGATATCCACCGTTCTCGGTTTCACTCGGAGTTTCACCGTTAAGTTTCATATCCCCGATAACATCCTGACCATGGAGCATACTAAGATAACTATCCCGCTGCGCTTCATCCATATCAGAATTCACTGATTCGCTTCGTGCTTGGCTAAGTTCCGATATCTTAGCCGAATCACCGGATGTGTATCCTGAGGCCAATTCTTCCGAAAGGTAACCGTCGTTTGAATCCGCATTAAAATCATCATCTAAATCCACATGTGCGTCACTATTGGAATTTGTAGTAGTTGGACCATTTGTATTTGTTGTAGTTGGACCGTGTGTATTTACATGTGGTAGTGCACTACGGTCACTACCATTGGAATGTACATCTAATCCACCGTTTACCGGTAAATTTTGTGGCATATGGTCATCCGTAACGAACGCCCCAGTGAGATTCAATCGTTCCGCTATTTTATCTATTTGATTATTAGACTTTGTATTTGCCACGAACGCCCCGCCGAGATTCAACCGTTGCGCGACGGTATCATTCAACAACGACCCATATGAAAACATCTTATCCACATCAGGCGACGCGGTTTCTTCAATATACAATTCTGCGATATCCTGAGGACTCGTTTGGTGAAAATCAACTTTATTAAAATCAACTTTCGGATAATCCATTTTTGGGAAATCTGGTTTGGGTATTTCGTCTTTATAATCCACACCAACGTCAAACGGCGATTCCAGTGGTAACGTCTCGTCACTGGTTTCTTTCAGTTTTTCGTAGAGTTTCGTGAATTCGACGAATGATTCATCCTTTACGAGGATCGTCTTCTTTGTTTCTCCAGGATGATGCTTGATCACGTGCTTCATCACGATCGACCTGAAACCAAATACAAGCAAATAAGTGATCTAATCTAGTCTATGAATAATTAATTATGACACAAAGACACTCTGAAGGACTGCCGTGGGTTCAAACCCCGGTAATGTGGACCTGATAAGTTGTGGGTTCAATGACATGTGTCCTTGGGCAAGGCAGTACAACCATAGCCTCGGTTCACCCAGCTGTAAATGGGTACCGATGAGTGTTTCCGTGAGTTGAGGAGTACTGTGGACATGCTACATTACATCACGGCTGCATTCCCCATAAACATACGTCTAGTTCCACTGTCTTTGTGTAAAAGACAGTATTTAAATATAACGCTTGATAGTTGATATAACCATTATAGTCTTTACTTTACTACGAATGTCCGAGAAGAGAGAGCATTCATTCAGTGTATACATTGATCCAGTGTACTTATTCACGGTTGACCGAGATATGGTCTTGGCAAAAACTTTCACTCATTTTACATTGTTTTAGACATACGCTGTGTGTTCGCTATGTACAATCCAAAATGGGAATGCCCTTGAAATGAATAGCGCTAAAATGTACAAGACTAGGATTTGGTCATATTCCACTAACAAAGCACTCAAATGCATAGCGACAGTTTAGGCGAATATGCTCGAAAATCAATACTCTGCATTTTTGCTCTAATAATTATTTGACATTATAATTAATTTATCCATTCCATTCCTGCATTGTGTCCAAGTCAACCTGTTACCAGAAATTAATCATATTGCTGTTACAGTACAAGTATGATGTATGTGGAGGGCAATTATGTCGCTGGTCATGATGACATGAATGTTAGAAGGCTTCATGATCTACAAACACCGTCAAGACATAATATAGTTATGAGTCATGATTGCTGCAGCAAATAAATCTAACACAATAATAGGTACTGTAAGTTAAATTCTGAAACTGGGCTATCGCATTGTGAATAGAAACGCATTGTGAATAGAAACACATTGTGGTTAGACATCCAGATAATAAGGAGATATGAAAACCTCAGTATGTTATTGTTATGTATGCGGAATAGCAGTTAAATGATAGAACTTCCATTCATTTGGCATCCAGGGTTGTGGGTTCGAATCTCCGACTATGTGATCGATTCAACAGGTTTCAACTGCCATAGCTTCAATTAGCCAATCCTGCAAATTTTCACCACAGTCGGGCGTTAGGTTGGGGAATGCGGTTGTGATACGAGTGCAGCTGTACCATGACACTCTACTGTTGGTGTTCATAAAAATACTAAGGGCCTAAGATAATACATTTAATTTCCACACACCTGGGATAAGCTCGATAGGTACAATACGGACACTTGAAGCATTGCGGCAAGTGGTTGGCATAGAGATGATCATACGGTAGTCGCGACAGTGAACTGAAGGCGGCGCCGCAGAGACGACACTGGAACCCGACGCCATCAGGAGTACGGCTACACAACACCCTCGCGGGAAACATGACACCGTTACTACGGAATGCGTCAAGTTCGTGACTTGTTTTCTTACGATCCTGACTCGCGTCGTAATCGACTTCCATCCCCATGGAGATTTTGTTGTAGAAGTATTCGAACTGTTTGTAGGCGTCGTCCTTCACGAGGATGTACGATTCACGCAATTCTGGGTGCTTGCTGCGACAGTGGACGTTCACCGTGGAACTGAGGGAGACACAATATATATTAAGACTTGGTATAATTAGATTGGGTAATGGGCTATACATGTAGTTGAACATTGGCGGATAGATAGTCGGGAGCGTGTAAGCTAGTAAAGCTACTAAGCGTTGTAAGCAGAACGTTGTGGGTTCGAACCTCGGGTGCGCCGATCGACAGGGTGTGTGTTCAATTCCAAAAACCAAGCAATCTGTGTGTCCTTGGGCAAGGCAGCATAACGATAGGCTTTTAATGGGTACCGATGACCTTTCCGTGACCTTTTCCGCTTTCCTCATCAGTAGATTCAGTACTTAATGGACGGTATAGAAATTGAACACATGTACACAAAATCATGGCAGGGTATGATATATGCCTACTGATACACGGATATGTCGGCATTACTGCCATTACATCTCAAGAAACCACGCTAAACATTAGAGAAGTAATGATTTATGATCAGACAGGTCGTGAGTTCAATCTCCAGAGGCGCTCATTGAACTCAATTCCCAGACTAGACTATATTTCTTCGAGCACGGCACGATAAACATCGACACAGTAGTCTCAAAGTTACTGTTGTTAATAGGTACTGATCACAGTTCTCATGTAAACAAGATGTATCGAAATCTACAACTTCATGGTATCTATTTTGTACATAAACTACTAATTTATATGTATGATTACCTTGGGTAAGCCCTGTATTCGCAGTAAGCACACTGGTAGCAGGCTGGCATGTGTTCTCGGTAGATATGACGGTATGACGCACTCGAACCAGCGGCGTTGAATTTGGCTTTGCAGATCTTGCATTGTTTGTAGAAGGTTCCATCATCATTCTGCCCGTTAGCGACAAGAGGTCCAGCCGGAAAGCAGACATCGTTTGCGTTCATGTGACGTCGTGGAGAAGCGATCTTATTTGGAGTCGGCTGGCAGAGTATGTATTCGTCATTTTCGCCTCGAGTCAGTGAAGATTCGGATTCTCCATTTGCGTCCATTTCCTGTATTCTGCGTTTCCATTTGCACTGGTGTCCTGGATGGTCCTTTTCATAATGAAGCTTCATCACGTCGATGGTGAGGCTTGTGTGGTCGCACATTACACATTTGATTACGTAGCTTTCATCTTTAGGCTTTGTAACTACATCCTCGGGCATGTCAGTCTTGGGGAGTTTGGGTGAAGTTGTTGTTACCATGCGGATACTTGCGATGAGCGATGTCACTTTGCGTCGAACGGACTCGTCGTATTTCACGTCAAATCGCGGTGGTTTTTCCGGATGTACGCGAGAAACGTGAAGTCGGATGTTTGATCGGAATGCTGTGGTGTGCCAGCAATACTGACATCTGTATCGCTTGTATTGGAAGTGGCTGAACATGTGCGAGGTCAATGCTTTGCGGTGACCGGTACTGAAGTCGCAGTAGGTGCATCGCAAACTGAGTTGATGTTCAGATTTGTGCGCGTCGCGATCTTCTTTCTTGAGATGTTTGAAGCAGACGCGACATTCGTACATGTAGTACGAGTAGTAGTTGTTTCTCTCCATTGTTGTGTGCTGACTATCAAGATGACTCATCATTGTATTGTACAACGGTGACCAGTAATCCGGACATAATTTGCAGCGATAATGATAGACTTGTCTGAACATCTCTTCGCCCGTAAGGTTATCTGCTGTTACTCTCCCACTTGGCTTACCAGCTTGGTACTCCTCTTCCTTTCCATAGCTAGACTGAGAAAGTATGATACCTTCCAATGATGGATCATAACGCATGCGGTTTTCCAGACTTTTCCGGTGTTTGTTGGAGAAGTGCTTTCGAACAGATGTCTTGTTAAACGACGCGTAATCGCAGAGTGTACACTGCACAATATTGTTTGCAATGATCTTGTACTCCGGTTGGCATTTTTGTGGAGGAGGTGCAGGTGGTGTACCTTCCTGACCTTCCATCTCTGGTGTACCATTTGTTTTGTAGTTCAGTCGTTTCAACGGATTAAGTCGGTCACTACTCTCGTGCCACAACATATGACGCTGCATGTTTGTTCTGATCTTTGTTTTAAAACTGCAGAACTGACACTTGCGATAATCATCGAACACTGCTTTTGTACTTTGATTAGGATCCGAATCATCTCCGTTTTCATTTTTCTCTGATGGCATTCCAAAATCGTATTCCTGTTCTGTGGAGTTGTCACAGTTAAACATGTGAAAACGATGTTCGGCAAGATTGAGGGTTGTGAACTCGCATGTGGGACACTGGCGAAGTTCCTCAGGTTCAGGCTCGATTGGTGGTAAATCTGCATGTCTGCGAACCTTCAGCATTATCGGTTTAAATGTTGAAGCTCCATTATGACTCTCAATCACGTGGTTGTTCATGAAAGTTTTAGATGTTGAACGCCTTCGACATGTGAAGCATTTGTACACCATGACTTCTGGTATTTCAGGATGAGTATTTTGAACGTGTACCATTAAGCCACATATTCGCTCATAGTCATTCTTACAGACAACACACTGGCCGGCTTTCATTAAATCTCGTTTGGCTGAGACACAGATCATTTTGTGTTTTGGGGGATTCATTCTCCAGTTGATTCTTGAATACGGCGATGTATTTATATCCTTGCTGTCACCGGCCTTGACTACTATGTCCGATATACGAGGCTTGGTATTGGGCGACTGACCATGAATGTCAATACAATGTTCCACTAAATAGTTGAAGGATGTTGAACGTAGCTTACATGATATGCACTGGAATGCATTGAAATCTTCTCTATTGGGATGTTTCGACATGTGCACTCGCAATGATGCCCACTTCTTGAAGGTATTTTGACAAATGAAACACGTTATCCTTGGTTCTCCATTGTAGCGAATTTCATCTGGATCGATGTTTTTGTCTCGATAGAGTCTGTTGGAGGAGCGACTGTACGTGGAAACATGTGGTATCGGTTCTGATATAAGCTGTGGTGGTTCCACATCGTCTTGAACAGGTGGAGGGCTCATCTCGTTAGATTCCATCTTCGCAACTTTTTCAGGTGTTGGGCCGGACTCTGAACTCGTTGTGGCTCCAGGTGCCGGACAGAATGGAAAGCGAATGTTTCTACGGATACGCTTGATTCGTGCTGGGCCCATACCATGAGTAGTTCTCCAATGGTTCTTGAGAGCAGTCACTGAAGTTCCCATAGCACAACAGTTAATACAGCGATACGCGTTCAACTTTCCAGCTGCTTCAGGGTGAGTGGCCAAATGCCGCTCCAATGATGTCAGTGTGTCGAAATCTTTTGGACAGAAACGACAATCCAGCTTTACTGATGACACCTCTTCTTCGGGATCTTCCAAATCTTCAGGATTCTTTTGATGTAGTTGTTTGTGATGTGTTAGCTGTCCCAAAACTCGGGTTGTGTATGGGCACAAATCACATTTGTACTCTTCCGACTCGATTGTTGCAGTATTGGTTGTGTAGGATTTGTCGGTGATAGAATGGTCAATACTCATGTGTGTAACAATGTGCGATTCACGGTTAGACATAAAAGAACATTGACTGCAGTTGTAAAACGTGAGAGTGTGTACTCCGGGATAAATGTTTATGTGTCGCACATACCGATCATAGCTGTCAAAACCAATAGGGCAATAATTGCAGAGAAATCGCTTGTTACTTGTCGGAAGCAAATGAACTCGTTTGTGATTACTGATTCGTTTAGCATCCTTAGATTCATAGGGACACAGTGTACACTTGAACAGGTGTGCAGAATCGGTAGAATCTTCAAAAGATTCCTCAAGTTTGGGGTCAGATAACTCAGATTGCATGCGAAAATCAAGGGGCTCCTCTCTTGCAGGTGAGCGCTCTTTCACGAGGCATAGGGCTTCTTGTTTGGGTTCCGGTTTTGGTTCTTGCTTCAGTTCAACTTTAGGTACAGGAGAGGAATCCGCAGCTATCTTTATGAATGTGTAGCCGGCAGCCAGCTTAGCTTGTGACATTTCTCGCTTGAAACAGACTAACTGAGATGCTACTGAAATCTGCCGACCTTTCAAGGGATGCTCAGTCTTCATATGATCAAGAATCATTCTTCTAGATTTAGACTTAACATTGCAATGAACACACTGAACAAATTTCAGCAAGGCTCCATCAACATGCTTCATAAGATCATCAAGGGTAGAAAACATGGCTGAACAGTTGTAGCAAGTGAGTGCGTGCTTATCTGCATGATGGACCATATTGTGCTCACGAAACTCATTAATGACATTTGACGCGTAGGTACAACTGTCAAAGCTGCACTTGTAGAGTATGAACTGCTTGGATGAAGAATGGGTCAGAAGATGCCGGTATAATTCCTCCTCGCCATTACTTTCATGACAACAATGTGGACAAGGATAGCATTTTAAACCACTGTGACACATGACCAAGTGTCCGCGAAACTGTTCCGAATATAACGAAGCGAAGGAGCAGTTTTGAAAACCACACACGTAGAAGTATGTACGAATGTCAACCGGCTTCTGAATGTAACTAATTATCTTATCGGACTTGTTCTTTTCATGCTGATTTGCAACTTTTTGTGGAACTTTGAAGACGCTTTCATTTTTAGCTGGAGCTCGGTAATTTGAAATTGGTGGGCTACGGGCAATTACCGTACCAGAAGTAGGGACAGGAGGAGGACTTGGAGTAACAACTGTGGGAGAGGATTTTACTGCATTGGTTTTTAGATTGTTTACAATCTGTGACAATCGACTACCAACATTGAATTTCTTGGCTGCGGGTTTGGTTGCTCGAGATATTACTGATGATGACAAGCCTGACGTTTTATCTTGACTAGTCATGTCTGATTCTGTGTGCTTGTTGGTAAACTTTTCGTCACAATCAGATACAGAATTGAGTAGGCCCAGGATAGAGTTATTCACATCATTGTCCAGTTGAGACGTTGATTGAGTAGTATCTGGTGTTTTGACAGAGTCAGGTGCCATCGTATCATTGTCCGGTGTTGTTTCGGTTTTATCTGTTTGATCATCAAATTTGGATTCAACGCTGCTTACAATTTCTTCCATTAGATCTTTAATAATGTTGTGATTTTCTTCATCTAGCTTGCTATCTGACAAATCGTTTGAAATTTCATTTGGAGACTCCAACTTCTGGTGTTGGTCAACTTTTGGACTTTTAGGCGACATTGTTATTTGACTTTCATCAGGTTTCTCATCCATATCCGTAATTTTAGTAACTGTATCGGTGCTTACTTTTTCAGCATACTTAGCTACATTTTGAATTCGATTTATATATGAATCACGATCAAACTTGCGTAATTTATCTACAGGCAAATCATTCTTAAATATATTTTTATCTGTCTCAATTTCCACATTATTCTTTGGTTCAGTAACTGGTTTTGGATCCGCCTCAACACTATCTGTTGTGTCACTTGGTTCTTTGCTAGATTGTAGAGCGGTATCTGCTTCAACCTTCTGATCAGCCTCACTACTGTCGATATTAGTTTTTACTTCAGTTGAAGGTTCAGCCATGGTTGAAGTTGGCATGGCATCATTTGTAATTGTTACTGGGTTATTAGGAATGGTATTTGGTGGGGTACCATACGTCATGCTCGTATCGCTGATTGACGGAGTGGTCGTGTTTACTACAGTTGAACTAGGAACAGTCATGATAGCGGGAGAAGGGGGACATGTGGTATTTATCAACATCTGATTAACTGGAGGCATCAACGCAGATGTAACAGCGGACGATAGCAGCGAAACGGGAAACACTGGTATACAGGGTCGATTATTCACCTGCATGTTCGCTTGGCCCAAAAGTTGCGTCATGGGTTGTTTGAGTTGCTGGAATCCTGTCACTGTGCCGTCAGGGCCCACAGACAGTAGGGTCATGGGAGATATGAAAGGTGATGAAATACTTGTATTAGAGATAGTGCTCTTGGATGACACTGCTATGGCAGCTGTTGTTGAATTAGCAGTTGTCGCATTAGGTGCACATGTTGGCGTTTTCGGCCTGACAGGTACACGGACGTAAACTCCTCGTTTTGATATCTGCCCACCAATCCGCAACGATTGCAGTACCGATTTAGCATGCTTGAAACCGATCAGACCATATCGCAGTTTTCCATTGCTGGCTTTAATGTGTCGCTGAATTTCGTCTTCGAATCTGAACTTTTTGGAGCAGCTGTAGCAAATGAATGGATACTCTTTGACGTGACAAACCCAGTGTTTAACAAAACCAGGAAACGGTAGATTCACGTTGCATGTACTACATGAAAATGTGTTCTCGTCGATACGTTTCACAATCGTCGTCAAAATTGTCATATCTTTGGACAGTGTTTTGTCAATTTCAGAGTCATCGGTTATACATTTGAGTAGCTTCTGTTCTTCCGTTGCGCCACTCACAGAAATGTCTTTCTCTGTATCTGTCTTGTCGTTTCCAATACCATTCACGCCTGTGTAAGGTGCCTTTTGTATAGGGATCGGTACTTTCGGTAAAGTGGCTGGATTGACATCAGGTGATGATGGTGGGAGTGTACGACTTGCTGATCTCGGGAGGCATGTGTGAACTTGAAGTAGAGATGCCACATCTGTTGTGAATCCACATTTCTTACACCGCTGAACTCCTGGCCAGTTAGCTTCTGCTTCTTTGTTTGATATCTCAGCAGACGTATCCAACGAAGTGTCAAATTCCAAGCTTTTATCCGGTTGCTCCTCGTCGATTTGTAACTTGGACTCGTCATCCTCGTCTTGTGTATTTGCAGCTTCCGCTGCAGTTTCACCCTTGTTCGCCATCTTGAATATCTGCAACACAAATATCTAGTAATTACTGGTCAATGAAAACAAAACAATCCTGGAGATGTATAAGATCTCCAAAATGGAGAAATTAAAATCTGCAAGATCTGCAAGCTCTATAAGAAAAAAATTCTACTCAGACTTTTAATGCCATAACAAATATTGGACCACTCTGTGGCTACATCCTTTGTTGCAGTTTTTTGTCGCCGGCCTTAGCGACATGCGAATCGATCGTGGTCGTAGGTCGTAGGCCGTCAGTCGTCAGTCGTAGTCGTCGTAACCAGTATTGCAACATACGGCGAATCAATACTCGCCTTTAGTCGCTTGCATAACTTT
>WNLI01049781.1:0-11297 GCA_025802215.1 Wirenia argentea
GAGTAAAAATGGATTAAAATTCGAAAACGTAAACGAACTATCGAACATTTTATTTGGGAAATATACAAGCACATGTAGGCTAACAGTTAAGTTGGGTATAATTTAAACATGATCTGATTGGGGAAAACAAACATACACATTTCACTTGACAATGTCCGAACACATGACTATATTATACAATAAGTTAAATTTCTTATTTTGTATCGACTGAAATTAGCGTCATTGTGTCGAATATTTAATAAGTACGTAATTTATATTGCATAATTGTCTGAAAGTCAAGTCAGTTGTATTACTTGTATAGCGCAAATGAGTTAAATTTCTCCTTGTATTTAACAATTTTCAGAGATTTGATCGTCAATTCCTATATACACATTTGAATTATTTGTGTTATTATTGAACGAACAGTATACGGTTAAAATATATAATGTGTGTATAAAAATTTTATGCGATATAATCTAAATTGTCAAATACAATAATTATTTAAAATATATTATTAATCTAATATAATTGAGTGTTTATTCCCTGTGTACTTTGTACGGGATTAGGTGTACATAATAGCCCTCGGCGAATACGCCCGTCACATTGATCTACCCATAATGTGTAGGTCTCCAGGCGCGCATGTGTCTCCTGAGATGACGTAGCCTACGCAGATGTCTGACGATGGTTCTGTGTCTTGGTTGTCCGTAACGAACTCCCAGGGAATGCGTAAAGTTGTGTCGTACACAAGTTCTGCAGTTGTACATCCGAAATCGGTTTTGACGGTTGATCTTAAGTCTATGAGTACGATAGGCAGTGCGTCGATCCAATGTGAGGCGTCGACTGATTTTAACGAGGTCTTGAGTATGCGCGGAAAACGTTCGATTATTCCGTTGGACAGGATGATACACGGTCGTATCTCGTGCGAATACTACGAGGGTCATCAGGTTGCGCCAGAGACTGTATATTCAAATTGTGTACCACGGCGTGTTGTGAACTTGTGATGGTCGTCGGCGCACTAAATCGTGAGATCCGGGTATCGACGAAAGCTCGAGTTACCCTATGTCGGGTATCGGAACAGCATCTGACCAGCGTGTGAATCTATCGATGCAGGTCAAGTACATGTATCCTTTCGATGGTGGTAATGGTCCCATGAGATCGGTATGGACGCGTTGATATCTTGCTTCTGACATCTTGAGCGGTTGTAGCGGTGCTTTGTTGTAGCGGCGGTTCTTTTGACATTCTGGGAACGGGCGCGTCTGTCTTGATGTCTTTGTTGGTTCCTGTTCATACGAATCTCGCTGTGGCGAGCTTCTGTGAACCGCCCTGCCGAGGTGTGACAACGAGACTCAGTAGAACATCAAACACTTTACGTCGGAATTTTTAAGTACACATGGTTCTGTTGCTACTTTAGACATGCCGCATATTATATACGTTCGTTACAGTTCGGGGGGTGGATTGTTACGAGTCGTAATGGAGAGGTGGATCAATCGAATACTTCCACTTCGTCATCTTGTGGTCTTGCCATGGCGTTAAAAATTCAAAATCGATAGGTGTATAGGTGTCTTGTTTACGTCGAACATCCATTCGTGATAAGGTATCTGCTGCTTCTGTGTCGACTCCTTTGATATGACGATGACGAACGTCGGATGTGAAATCGCTGATGTATCGCTTGTGACGTTCTTGTCGTGCGGTACGGTTCTTTGACGTGTTTTTCATTGCGTAGATGATCGGTTTGTGGTCCGTAAGAACATGTAATTCTCTGCACACGAGAAAATAGCGAAACCGCCGGGTTGCGAGGTAGATCGCGAACAATTCACTGTCGTATGCGATCGCGCTATAAATTATAAGTTTTTTGGGAAATCGTGGATGGCAGTGACTTTGCCTTCTGTAGGCTGCACGTTCTTAGATACGACGCGCCCGAGAAAAAACCCGAGCGTTTCTTGTCCAAACACACTTGGTGGGATTTATGATGATGGTGATGATGACGCCGTAGTCGTTGGGCCGTGCGAATAGATGATGAGAGTGTTCATTGTGTGTTCGGTTTATCTAACACTCTCGACGAGTATCTCGTCGATGTACGCGATAACTAAGTCGATATCTCGGGTTTCCGTTACCATATCAATCAAACACTGGAAGGTTTGTGCGGAGTTCCCAAAAACGAACGTCATTTTTAGGAAAGCGAATACTCGTACTGTGTATGTCATTCACCGCGATTGGTATCTGGTGGTACGCGCGTATCAAGTCAACCTTTGAGAATTTTTTTTATTAGAAGAAGAAATTTATTATAGTGGTTTAGAATTAAGGTGATCCTAACCTATGTACACACCTGACGACCACTGTATAAGCCTAGATATATATATTGAACAATAAAAAAACCAATAGCCTATAATAAGATATCAGTAGAATAATAGCCTACAACATAAACTATCATCATGATTTTCGACATGGAATATTTACAATGTGTATGACTACAGATTATAACGTTGTTGTAATGATTGTTCAAAGCGAATCAATTGACATATCAGTAGAATAATACAACATAGGATATCATTATGATTATCGATACGGAATATTTACAATAATGAGTATGAGTATGACTACAGATGATTGTTCAAAGTGAATCAATCGTATGACATGAGGAATATCCTTATTTATAATGCTAGGTATGATAAAGTATATCAATATGGAATAATAATGTACAGATAGTATAAGGATTTGGAATACATTTATTGAAGAGAATATTAGATTCAGAAATGCTGATGGTCAAGTTGGCGAGTCATATTTTAGTAGATGATTTTTCAGTGATGTTTTGAAAGTTGAATATGAACTGCTGGTTTTTATAGTTGAAGGAAGTTTATTAAATTCATGAGGTCCAAGGTAGCAGAGTGCACGTTGGCCTATGACTTTATTCATTCTGACAGTAGGGACTGTGGCATGTGATTCTGATCTGAGGATCCGTCGTGGCTCATCACGTGACTCAATGAAATTATTACCTAAGTTAGGGGATATGTTTTTATGCAGTTTAAAGAATTCACATAGAAAGAAGTACTGACGACGGTTGGCTAATGATGGTATATTTAGATGTTCTCGCAATTCTTCAGAACTTGTTCATTATTTCAACACTTTACTGCTACCTTAAACAACTGATACTGTAAAATTAATGTAGGCCGTGCTGCGTCGACCCGAGGTACATTTATAGTGTAAACGCAGATTTAGTGTATGGTACGTTAACAGTATAGTGTGACAAGTACAACAAATTATTACTCTTAGCACCGTTACATTACAATAATCTGTTTTTGACATTTGTAAAAAGATTTAGCAATGCACCAATATCCATAATTAGCATAATCATAATGCGGATATACCTAAAGAGAGGGGTTTCCCCATGCACACCTGTCTAGTAAGACTACAATATTGTATACTATGTCACTAATGTATATTTTATGACCAATACAGTACATACAATAATATATGCACAGGATTAAAATAACACCTAACACTGTCAAATATACACATACAAGCGTATGGTAGGTCAGGCTAACTGTCTGTGCACAATTTGTAGGCCTATGTTAGCCTACTTTTGAACAGAGGAAGGATAGCCCTAACTTAACATTCCACAAGTCAGGGTGGAGTGGAAAACATGCCACCACATGACCCCATTCTCCGAGTCTCGAGGAAGTGGTGCCTTTAGGGTCGAGAATGTTCATATAAGGGTAGATAATTAGAACAGTGGCATATAGGCTGCTATTAGCCTAACCATTGGGTGAATCAATATCAAAGCACTTTTTCAGCAGAGTAATGGGGAATTTACATCAGGACATGTGTTGCGCAACTTATGTCGGCAACTTCAAATTGCTTGATGTCGACATGAATGTCCAGGATATGCGCTGCTCTATTCCTGGCATTTTTTTGCCGACATGTCATATCGATTGTGCATCATGTGGTGGGGACTGAAGAGTGGTGTGGTAGGGAGTGGTGTGGAATGGTTGTGTGGTGGCGAGCGGTGGTGTGGTGGGGAGTGGTGGTATGGTGTGGAGTACTGATGTGGCAGGGAGTGGTGGTGTGGTGGGGCAAAATCCACCACTCACGACAACTCTACCACTCTTTACTCCCTACCACACCACCACTGACCACACCCTCCCCCCATACACACCACCACTCCCCACCGCAGCACCACCCCCAACGCACCCCCATTCCCATACGTGTGGAATGTATACTATCTGACATGAATGTCCAGGTGTAACCGGTAGGTGACATTCATGTCGCAACACGTTGCGCCACTCATGTCCTGATGTAAATGGCATATAAGAAGCAAGATTGTGTGAAAAGTGTGAATATTTCACAATGATCAGAATTACCATCAGTATGGCGGACAATACTATAATATCATGTAATTGTGGTGGTGTGTTTTTTAATTTCGTGCATCTTATATACAAAAAAACACTGCTGCATTCTACTATGAAATCCTTTTACAATACTATTTCTACAATTTTTAGCTGTGATATTTATAAATGGGCCAAAGGAGTAAGTTGAGTAATGAGTAACCGATCATTAAATCCTTTTTATATTTTTTATTATTATTAAATTTGAATATGAACATTTTAATAATTATGCCCAAATAATCAAATTTGGTAAAATTAAAATGTATCCTACCCTTGAGGTTTATGGAATTTTGTTATGGTAAATTCAAGTGAATTTACCAATTTTGAATAACAATATGGTGTTGAAAGGGTTTTACAGCCCAAAATATATCGATTATTTTATACGATGTATACGATCGACAATAATAATTAACATATTGATAATGTTCAGTGTAATATTGATCGGTCTAAAAAACTGCTGAATCAGTATTAATACATTAAAAAATTTACATATTGCATTCAGCATACGCCCAACTATCTATACAGTAAATCATTTTAAACACCGACATTAATTATTTTGTTAGCAATGACATGTACAGTGTGCCTACGCGCAAGTCCCGCATCACTACATCCTCATCATTATTGTTGGTGTTGGTTGCAATTGGCCACTAATATTTATAGTTAATCATATAATATTCACTTTTAGAGTGTGTGTGTCAGGTGAATACTCGACATTACTCGTGTAGGCCTACGCAATATCAGTTCTGGAAGAAATTAATTTCTCATTTGCACGCAGCACGAACGGATAACCCGCGTCATTTCAAGCTTTGGTATGACAGCGAGGAGTCAGTCCACTGTTCTTCGATCATAAATTCCCAATCATTTGGCTCGTTGGATGTAAATCCTCTCAGCTTGGGCCGGGATTTGTCTGCAAATATAACACAATTAAAAATTGAGATAATTTAATATAGGCAGATAGACAGTTTGGAGCGTTTGAAAAAAGTTAAAATACCAAAAAATGTCTGTTCGAACTCTGATGACATTGATCTGAAAGTCAAAGGCTGTGGGTATCCATGCAAGAGTGTATTATTGTTCACCTAAACCAGTTAGGGTAGATGGGGGTAAAGTGAACTACTTTTACAGTTTATGATAATTCACTATTTAGGTATATCTATATTAAACTCACAATGGTGACGTTTCGTTGTGTCTAACACAACTTCTTCCGACCAACTGACTGTCATGGCTGACGGTCAGTTCCGCGCATGTGGTTTTGGTGGCAATACCTGGGATCTCGTCATCTGGTCTAGCTGACTTGATCCCACACGTTACTCAGAAAAAAGTCGATTGGGACCATTCTAAGATACTACAGCATGCAGATGCAAAACGACAAATAAAGGAAGCCATATCAATAAGACAACCCACCGGTCCCATGCACCCACTATGAACAGGGATTGAGGGGGTCTTTTGTCTCATCCCTGTGGGATCAAGTAATTACAGATCAGATGACGAGATCTCGAGTTTCGCCGCCAAAAAACACCCGCATGGGACTGGCCGTCAGCCATGACTGTAAGTTGGTCGGAAGAAGATGTGCGAGACAACGAAAAGTCACCATTGTGAGTTTAATACGTGTTGCGTCGAAAATAAACGTATAAAGTTACAGCAATATGTTGTGACTCGTGGGTTGCCCTAAACGTGTTGTTTATGCTATTTTTATACAGACTATGAATTATTGTGTAAACGCCCTTGTGGACCGAACCGCGCCGCATCTATAGTGTAAACGTGGCTGTAGATGCCTTTGTGTGCGCCATGTAATATTATGACGATTATTGTAAAATGAGGAATTCAAAGCAATGCTCTTTTTGTTGCCATAAGTTGAGTGAAATACATATAATCCCTGTCATCGTAATTATTCTTTGTCTATTTACATATGGCATTATTGGCACTATTATGGACAGTTATTTACATACATGTACATAAACTGTGTGCATAGTTATAAACTCACAAATGTGAATCAAAGCATATTTATATAGGCCTGTTAGAGGCCTACCTTGTTATATTTGCATATCATGTTGTAGTTAACATATTTTACACTTATTTTATAGACCTGTTATTTGATGCACTTTATGTTAATGATTAAGCATGATATCATTGTGTCTATATGCAGTAAACAAACTCAAATTCTTGCCCCATGACTGTGTTTAAATACAGTATACTTCATTATTACTGTATCATAATCATGATTTTATTGTTATCGTGTTAAACTGGGTAATACATACGGTATATAACATAATTGTGTTTAAAAAATTGTTAAATGTATTGCTCGAGTAAAATGATATGTCATGTTTGTTGTATGTTTTATTTAAAATACAATTTTATTTCCAAAGATTGTTTTGTAAATGAACTACATGCATGTGAAGTACGTATTATACATCAGTAAGCCACGAAATTATGACCACAGCACACCACACTACGGTACCACACAAATGTCACATTTCGTACCAGACTACCACAGCAGAGCAATACCACAGTGACTACACCGCACAGTGATATCTTTGACAAATGATGGGTTTGGTTCAAGACAAAATGTATGGCATGATCTACAGAATGGATCAATATGTTTCCTGCAATTAGGTTTCATCGATATCGGCATACATTTGGGAAATTTAAATTTTTGCTTCGATTCTGACATGTCAACAGCAAAAACATTTCCACACAGAAGTAAAAAATGTGTACACATAGCGTGTTCTCAAATGTTATGATGTAGCATTGCAGCGATTAGCCGCGTACCTTTTAAGGCGGTGGATCACAACAGGTGGATTTTGATCGCCATCGGGTCTAGACAATCATTCGCAAGTGTAGCACAAATAGTTTTTATACGATAATGCAGCATACAAGCAAAAGAAAAGGAGTTTTCCAACTGTATCAAGATACATTCCTATAGGAAAGTTGTAATGTAATATAAAATAAATTCACCTGTAAATTTAGCTGCGTGACGACATGAGACAATGGTCGGATGGGTAGGGTGTGAACGCAGGCGTCATGTTGCTCCTGGTATAGATTGATGTCACATGACCCTGTTGCTACGGTGATGTCACAGCTTGGGCTACTGTCATGCCAGGCGTCGGTAAATTTCAATTTCTGGAAAAATCTAGTAAACATCAGTCAAATTTATGCAATTTTAACCAAATCAATCTGAAATTTGCTACATATGTACGGTAGTATGTACTGAGTCTACTGACGCACTTTTGTCCAGTACGTCCAAGAAACCATATGCCTACCAGTGCAGTGGCAAGGCCGCAAGGGTAAGACATAACCTGCTGAACGACGTCCAGTGGACGTATACTGTAGCGCTAGAAGACAATCTAAAAACCTCTACAAACAAATAACGAGCTATTAAGCCTTAAAGCTGGAGTACAGTTTTATAAACACGAGATATGTTGAAAAATATAAACAAATACTGTACCATCCTATTTCTATCCCTTAGTGGCAGCCATGTTGTAACAACTTGGAACAATGTGTCAAGTTGAACACTCAGCTGGTTAGAGCAGTATAAAAGTCAGACTTAAGATTTTATTTTGTCACTTAAGATTTTATTTTGTCACTTGGAGGTTATTGAAGTATCTCGACCTGTATAGGCTGAGCAATGCTTTTTTTTCAGTAAACGGTCCATAGATGGACATAGATTGGGGTTCAGAATTCAGATGGATCCTTTTTAATTTAGGGAGTTTTTTGGTCATCTCATTTTGAGGATAGTAATCCGTGAAATTCAACCACTTGTGGCTTGCCGGGGTGTAAATTAGCTAAGGTGTGTACACGCCTCGATAACAAACACAAACACCACAACCCTATTTTGTCACTGTGAATGTCGAGGAGTAAACATGGATCTAATAACATTGTATGCAAATTAGGTAGAATAAGTGAAAATTTTTACCAAAAAATCTGGTCTCTTCGAGATTTAAACCTGTGTTTCTTGGCTGTGGTGTTTTTCCTGTGTTCTCTTGGAATTGGGCAATGAATTTATCCATACTTGCACCGGTTAGTTCATTCGATAAATTGGTAATCTTTGTACAAATTCTGCTACATACCGCCATCTTCAAGTCCGAGTAAATCCTATTAACATTCGGTGGTTTTCTCAAGGCACTGTACTTTGGTTTTTCTGTCATCAAGTTTCGGCCACTTCGGGTCTAACCTGTCTGTTTGTTCGCTTGATTTTACCCACTAGGGCTGTCCATAGGACGCCGCACCTGTACCGCGGATTTGTCCTTGAGCAATCATATCAAGAAAATTAATAAAACATCCAGCGATTAGAAATTACTGAATGTACCTTAATTTCACAGAGAGCGATGTTTTCCACACTGACTTCAGTTTCCTGTGTAGAGTTCGATAACGTTTCGCCTTCTTTATTACTGCTGGCAGACACAGACAAACTTCCTCCATCGCCGTAAACTGTCAGATACTCAGAACACCCTTGAGCACTAGTGATGTCTGCTGTACTGCCTGCTGTCTCAGCCTGGTGACAAAAAAAAGTAAAATAGAATGACCAGTAGCCTATAATTTAAGGAAACAAACTTCCCCCATCGCAGTGGAGCAGCAGACATTTGTGGCAACCTTGAGTAACCTTGACCTGGAAAGGAAAACAGCAACAAAATTTATTCTACCACGATCCTTGTGTTACAGATATTTTCATTGGTCAATGACCATGGGACATCAGGCCAAGTCCCAACTTCCCAAGGCAATCGCAGTATTAATATACCGTGATCTGCGGATAATTTTCATGCTCTAAGTTGCGCTGCTCCTCAATTTAACCAAAAAAATTGGCGCAACCGGGGAACGAACTCGGGCCGCCCCGGCTGAAGACTGCGATCTTAACCATTACACTACAGAGGCGATAAGATGACTGCGTTAATTTGTCGTTAAAGCGCCCGAGTTAAACACGATAAATTTCCGTTGGCCATGTCCAACGGTAAACTATGGTACAACTACTAATATCACTCCTTATAAAAACTCATCATGAACTGTTGAACATTTGGGACACCCTTGTGGTAGTGTGATGACTATAGTAGACGCTTACTGCTTGCCATTTAAGTTGACAGTGCTTGCTCTATCAGTCTGCATCATGGTCACCCAAACTAAAGATAATACAAAACTATGAATTTACAGTATGATTAATTTTTTCAAACTATGTGTGTCGTGTGACATTTCTGTTCTCTGT
Source organism: Wirenia argentea (assembly GCA_025802215.1). Lineage (NCBI taxonomy): Eukaryota > Metazoa > Mollusca > Solenogastres > Pholidoskepia > Gymnomeniidae > Wirenia > Wirenia argentea. Next base: position 9,553 of record WNLI01049781.1, read on the forward strand.
AGCTTTGCCTTGAGATGACTAGTACTGACCAATGTAGATACTTCATTTACATCCTGTTTGGTATACATTACACAAATCGATTCACAACAGGACATTGTATTGGTATTGAGAAATAACATTCATGTCTGTCACTAGATTTCATATGTGACACTTATGTGCATCTTGTCTTGGCATGTAGTCAAGACACTTGTGATTATTATAAGATCTTGCAACCTTCCATAGAAAATGGTAATACTGGTAGAAATCAGGATATTATAGTAACCAGATCTTTATTGTGCACTCATGACATGTGGTGAATTAGGTTGCCTACTTTATTTTATTATTCACAAATTTATCAGGAAGTTAAAATACAGATAATTAGTTATAATTAGCCAATATGGTATAGGCCCTATACCATATGTTGATAAGTATCGTGATACTCTTTGTGCACCTGTGCGTAAAAAAAACCCTCCACGTCCAAAACAAATTATTAAAATGTAAACATATTTATAATTGATACCACAACTGGTTGAGATCAAATTCCATTTATGTGGCATTGTGGTGACATTAACATAAAACTTCCTTATTAAACAAGTTTATTGAGTTTGTAATATTTTATTTTATTTATGCATTGAGGCTTGACGTTCATGGGGTACTAGTTGCTTGTTGATGACATTTGAAGAAGTTTAACCACAAACCACATACTCCAGTATAGGGCCTAGTATGTTCCTAAAATGAATGATCACTTGACAGTTTTGATGACAACATACAAAATATTGTACGGTACTTGCATGTTTTGCAGAGGAATAATCATACAGATTACAGTGCAGGACAGCATTGTACTTGTAGGCCTACTGCCAAGGACCGCACAATTGTGTGCGCAAGATCAAAATCACCACTAGGATGAGTCGGCTCTCAAATCTGCATACCTCCAAAAACACAGCAGAGCTAGGAACATATTATATCGGAACAAAAGTTTAAACCGAGGAATACAGTAATGTGAAGAAAATGTCTGATTTCATGTAATGCATCAATTACATAAGACACATACTAGTAACAAGTTTCATGTCTTACATCTAAATACATAATTGCATCTAAACACATAATGACATTCACAAGTTTACCTAAGGCACAGCTACTCGACTGGCTGTGTTGTTCATTCTGCTTTGTTGCTGGCCAATATCAACAGTCCCTGGGTAAGACTCAATGCCTGTGATATGCCCTCACAAAGATCTATAAAAAACATTCTAATTCAATGGACCATAGCGCAATCACGCCTATGATGACTGGGCATCCTCTTCGCACACATGACTACCAGACCCCATATGGCACCTTGAACGCAAGGCAAGGGGCAGATGTGGTAAAAGACATCAACCAATTATGAGAACAAGGAACAACAGGCCAATACCATGTCAGTCAATGACGCAATGATGTCCAGTTTAGAACCTTAAATGCCAATTTCCACATTGAGGAATGTGTCATCGGCTCATCGCTGATTCGCTATGCCTTTATGACAGGAGGTGGAGTTAGTGAATGACTTACTCAGGAACTTTACACATACTGTATATTTCTGCTAAGAATTTTTAAGTGTTCTGTATTTACTGTCTGTATTCCCCAGTGATCACTAAAGCATATGGTAATATGTAATGTATTATGTAATGTATCCATTAGCTTACTCACCGAGACCGAGCACTTGCTGTAGTCATTCACACAATACGCCTTCACCTGTACCCCTTCCTTCTCAGCCTCTGTTGAGCTGTAAGCAA
>WNLI01049892.1:0-11294 GCA_025802215.1 Wirenia argentea
AAAACTATACTCTATTTAGGAGACATAAAATAAATACTAAGCATTACATACAAATACCGTAGATAGTCTAAAATCTTCCCCTACCCCATTTTTGGTGAATCATTGTGCTTTTATGACCCCCCTTTGCCGCCAAATCTTGGACTTTTTGAAAATATTTATAAATACAAGTAAATTGGTTCAATACCAATTAAGATATGTGAAAAGGGTGTTTTAGTATGACCAGTAACACCATGACTTAAGCTACTCAAAAAATTATACGTTTTCCCCATAGTAAATACATACTAATTTTCGAGGCCTGCGAGACACCACTAAAAAATTTTTTTTCGTCAAATAATTTTGTATGTGGGGTTATTTAGTTGTGTAGAACAAATTGAGAGGGTAAGAAAACTAATTTTATAAAATGTCACATTTAAGGACCACCCTAGTATACATACATACCATAGTGTTGTTACATACCAAAATGTTCATAAGAAATTGAACTATCGATTATTATAATGTAACAATTTTCGAAATAATTGTTTTAAGAATTACTGTACGTACTACAAAATATTACAGACAACATTATGGGAAATCAATGTTCACCTACATTCTTTGTTTGCGATATATATATCATTATTCTATATATAGTGTTTTGGTCATATATACTATACTGTTTTGTATGTTTATATACGGTACTCACATTAATATGACGTCATAATGTTATACTGTCATTGTTGTAAGTTGTTTGATAGTATGATTCCTTACGATAGTATGATTCCTTATGAACATTTTTGGTATATAACAATCGTGGTATATGCATAAAATACATATACAATTGCACTAATATGAGTATATACAAACTTATGGCCTATCCTGTATTTGAGGGGTTGCCCGCAAGAACGTGTTGCATACCATGTATCATTTTTTTTGCCCGAAACCCTTCATATACACAAGAGTTAGTGGATTAACCCCGTAGCCACCGAGGACGACACCGAGAAGGCCGTGGCGTCTGTCTGTGATATCATCATTGAGGGTGGCAGCCCTGTTACGTCACCTAAGGGTTGCACATTACAGTTTCATTCCCCACAGGGTTGACATCAATAACCCACGAGATCTTACACAAACATTCACATCTTTTCTTGTGTTATTTTGTGAGTTAAAATTCTTTCATTTTAGCTAACTAATCACTAAAGAAAATGAACACGTTTTCGTCATTAATTGGTGTTATATTTTAGAATAATTTTTTGTGTTATTTTACGAGTTAAAATTCTTTCATTATCTTTAAGATTTAACTAACTAATCATGAAAGAAAATGGACACGTTTTTGTCATTAATTGGCGTTATATTCTAAAAGAATTTGTTGTGTTATTTTACGAGTTAAAATTCTGTCATTTTCTTTAAGATTTAACTAACTAAATCATGAACGAAAATTGACACGTTTTTGTCATTAATTGGTGTTATATTTTTTTGTATTTTTTTTGACTGATTGTTGATGAAAAAAATTGTCTGGTAAAATTTTAAAGACATAAAATATACATACAGTATTGTAATAAAAAAATTAAAATTTTGGATAAAAGTGCTACCCTACCGTAAAAATAGTGTTTTTGTTTTTGGTGTATTACAATTTTATATGCTGTTTGTTATCTTACACAGACAACAGCATATAAAATTTATTTATCATTAGATCAACATCAATTATTTAAAAAAATGTGAATTTGAATTTTTTTGTGAAATTTTTAATTTGCTGTCGAGTAGCTATTGTGTCATTCATTCGTGTACATTTATTAACAAAAAATTGTAGCATAGATAATAGAATTGTGTATAATATTCTAATATACTCTATATTGTATTACTGTATCATTTGTATATATCATCTAGTGTTGAGGAGTTAGTACTACAACCGATTTATGAAACCGTGTACAAAACCAAGTTCGTAGGTTTTAGTGAATCTTAGTTGAATCTTGTGATCGTTGAATTACGTTGATCGTACAAATCTAATGTGTCATTTGGATTACAGGGTCTATCGGTGGATATGAACGACTACAAATGTTCTAAAACTAACAACAAACATCTCATAGACTATCCCATTTCTCGTGTGATAACTTCCGTCTCCAAACGCAATCTGAAAAGTATGTTATTTAATAAACAAAACTAAATTTAATACAACAATTGACAATTTAATGCAAAATTTAACACAAAATTTAAGTAGCTTGGCATTTGTTTTAGTGTCGATAAAAATTCAATAGTGGGAAAAGTATTACTATTTACAACATCTTTTTATTCCAATGACTTGGATCTACGTCATATTCACTGGTGTACAGTATAAATTTGATAGAAAGTCAAAGAGAGTACTGAAAGGGTTAATGCAAATTTTGATGCGTTATCAATAGCGACAAAAATGTAACATTCGTAATGCAAATTTTGATGCGTTATCAATAGCGACAAAAATGTAACATTCGTTTAGATAATTTTCATGTGGTCTAATAATGGCCGGAAATAAATAAAATATTGAACAATAAATATAAACGGATAGGAAAATTGTAATATGTGAACACAATTAAACAAGTCTCAATTCTTATCTATCATCTGTGTGCGTAGTTTTAATTACCTCGCTGCGTCAGAATTCATATCATCACATGGTGAAACATGGGACGCAAAAAGATAATGTATACCAGTGGCCATATGACACCAGGTCTATAGATAAAAGATAACATAGATGAAAGTCACAAGGCAACTGACAACCACTCGATCGGTAATTGATACTATAAATTACACAATATTTGACAATAAATTATGATATGAAACAGAATTTTGTTTAGCGGGGAAAGCGATAAATTGCTCATAACGTGACTCCGTATAATAATTATTTATACCGGTACACAATTAATACTCGGATATGGGATGAAAGATCACGCTAGAAATGGGATGGTTGATATATTTTAAATACTTTGTGTTGTAACAAAATGTAATTGATATATTATCTCCTGTACAATAGTGTATAGATAGTGGCTCGGTGTAGATTCGTTGGACAGTTTTGTTATGTTTGGTTAGTCTCAAAGATGTTGTTTTCTTTCAAGTTGATTATTACTGATATGTAAATTACCATGTGTGAACTTTTCATGCTTTTTAAAGTCAATTTTTTGCAACTTAGTTGAAAAATTATTAGTGTATTATTTAATCCATTTAAAAACAACAACAAAATGTAAAAGATCTCTTTATATTGTGTGACTTTTTATGGAATCGATAATCATGGAATTATAATGTACTACTGTATGCATGGCCTACAACCGTTTATTTTATAAAGTGCTAATTGTTTTATTTAAGTTCACATTTTTACAAGTGTTTGTTTTATGTATGGTAATTTCGGAAACTTTTACCATATACTATATCAACAAAAACGCCAAGCCCTTTGTTTCATTAGTGCTAATTATGTTTGATTTTACTTGTTAAAGATTTCCAAAAGGAGTGAATATGAGCCATATGATTACTATGTCGTATTGTAAATAGATATATATTATATATTATAGATATTATATGTAAATTATTATAGTTTATACTATGTGTACTGTATATTGTTGATATCTCTACACGCCCCAGCATCTATAGTGCTAATTGGTCCGTGGCCGGTTGGTCCGATGGTCCAACGGTTGTTTACCTTAAGGGCTGAGGTCCAACGGTCCACGGACCATGTATATAGATCCCTAACCTGTTACCCGTATGTTTCATGAACCTCTCAAAAGTATAAACCCCACATACTATATAAACACCCTAATCGTTTGTGACATCGTTTAGTTCATAAACAATTTATTCAACATAAACAACTAATACAAATTTTCGTTTAATTTACGCAGTGACTCCTCAGTTTCTACGAAGTTTTCAAAATGATGAAAATATAAATTTAAACGCTGATTGAGAAAACAAATCGTAGGAAAAACACACTTCAAGTACTGTATATACTTATTTTTTAATCATAACTTTTTAGAGCAGAAATGTTACTTTGTAGGGCTTGAGGAGTCATGCGATTTCATGTCAATTTAAATTGTGATTTTTATTTATAACAAAATGTTCATATTCAATATTGTGACTTCGTTTTTAGCTTACAAGTGCTATAATTCCGCTTCTAGTATATACAAAAGTATAATACTTTTTTAGTGTATAAGAAAGTATTAGAATGAGTTTCTAGTATATATATCATATCGTAGTGCCATAGACTTAGGTTGCCAAATAAGGTTGATGATGTATAGCTAATATCACTTCTGTAAAACATTCTATTTGTGCCATTGCTATGTTTCATTGTGCATTTGTGTATTTTGTTTTATTATTTTACATCCCATCACTCATTTCTACATTTCACCCTCATTTTTTCTTATATTATATATGCTTTCCCGGTTATCCTTTAATTGTATTATTTTTTAAGCGTTGTATTTTTAGAATAGATTGTACATATTACATTATTAGGCGTATACGCGTACTATACACAGTGTACTAGTAGTTATTTATACTTGCGCAGTATTTAAATTTTTAATCATGAATAATTTTACAGAAAAATTGATCGGCTAAAATCAGTAATTTTTTTCGAGGTGTATGATTTTTTCAAGTATGTTTGGTGAAATATAATAATGTTCCTGTAAAGTACAATATTTTGCTACAGGTGAATGTATGCGAAACATTGAAAACAGTATGATTACAATTTTATTGCAAGCATGCATGTGACAAATAATCAAATGTAATTTATTTTGATGTATTTAAGTGTTATATTATGTATACAGTATACAAAACAAAGCTTATTACCTTAAAAATTAAAACAAATAAAATATAAATTTTTCTATCAACCATAAATAATTCAAAACAATTTAAATATAATAATATTGTAAACAAAAATAAATTAAAATATTATATTGTAGATAAATATTGCAATATCCGAAAGCAGTTAATATTTTTGCGATAATATCACTCATAATCAAGTCAAGAAAATTCCTTCCTGCCATTGAATGGTAATTCGTAATTTCACTAATGTACCAAATTGTGAGGAATCATTTTTTAGTCCGTATCGATTCTAGCGACAAGGGGGAGTGTTACAATAGCCACGAGGTGCATTAGTAGATACCATTAGGGGTTGGTCGATGGCCGCCTGTCACCTGACGCCTAACGCCTCGCGATCTGCCCATAGACCCACCGTGTGATAGACGCATGGAAAACACTTATTTAATTGCTGAACATGTGAAATGTTTTCTACATTTTACATGGAATGTCACCATAGTGTTTTGTGTAATTTCGCTATAGTTCGCGAAATTGACACGTAATTATCGTTCGTTCATTAGTAAATTGCTACCATGTACTCAGTAAAATGCTACCATGTACTCTCTGGTACTCTCTGGTACTCGTGAGAGTGTTGGTAGACACGTTGAGTGGGTATTGATAAGTACCGTGCAATACCGGAACATGATCGTGTCTCGCATGTGTTATATTATTTTGATAACGAAACACGTATAAAATATGAACAAAACACGTATAAAATATGTACAAAATTATGTAATATAATTTAAAAAACATTTTTGAACATGTCTAGTTGCAGTATGTCTATTATTTATATCAATAGTGTATATTGAAATTTAATAGTCCAACCTAATGTACTTGGGTAGAATAACTAAAATTTCTTGGAAAAATTCCAGTTGAACTTTAATAATATTTAACAGTAATTTAAATTGACAGTAATTTTAGTCGCCAACTACCGTACCTATGTGCTAGTTCAATGATAAAGTGCCGTGGTGTAATTTGATATGTGAGCAATTTACTTAAAATCAATTCTAAGACACCACTCGCTAAAATTGTCGTTAAAAACTGAGAAACTAGAACCACTCAATGTAATAATTATTATGGTGTGTAATTTTTTAAAGGCTAGTATAAAAAAATATGTTTCTAAGTGCACATATCAAGAAATACTGTATCGGAAGTTCGGAACTGTATTTTGTAATTATGGTGAAACTTGAAACAAATAACCATTTATCATGATGAAGTAACAAAATCACAAAATTAAAATAATGTTGAATATGTTGCAATAATTATTTAAATTTAAAAGAAACTTTTGTCACCATTACATACAATTGAAAACATTACACTAAGGAATAGGCTACTTAAATTTGCAGCATTTGACCTCGTTAAAATGATGACCTTTTATGGCAAAATAGAAGAGCTGACTAATAACAAATAAAACCAACCTCCACGTGCCTTCATTCGGAAGTAAATAACAAAATAACAAGCGATAAATCAGGGAACCATTTTATAATACACCTAGAGTAACAAGAAAATACATTTAATTTTTGGTAATATACATAAATATTCAATAATAAAATATTGTTTAAACTTAAATTTAGCTACATTTGAGTATGGGTATTTTAAAGATGAACCCGTATACTGTAACCAGTGTCAAATAATCCACACAGTCTACTTCACTTCACTTTAGGGCTTAACTTCGTTTAGGGTTCATCGTCAGAAGTCTGGTTCACTAGCGTGCCATCCGCACTATGTTGCAGTAAGTAGGACATAATTTCACATATAAAACCATTTTTGTGAAAATGTTGCAGTTTAATTCCAGGCATTTCTATTTTATTTTATGTACAATCGATACACTTTTAGCTTTATCCTGTGAAGTATTCTAAAAGACAACCAATTCATCAGGCCATGCCAATGGCAACTAGAAATGCCCAAATATTATAAGACTACCAGTAAATCAGGCCAGGCCAATGGCAACTAGAATGCTCCCTTCTCAGCTTGATTGGCCTCTTAATGCCCACTTACCCCAACACCTGTTTCTACCCTCTGGTCAATACCTAAGGTCAATACCCAGCGGTGGCCACTACACCTGTTGACTATCCTCTCTTGATTCTGAGGTCAAGTTCAGAGGTCAACCTTCTGATTGCTATTTCCTGTAGCCACAACCAGATGCTGTTTCAGCCAGCAATCCCCAGCATTGGCCAGTATTCAGAAACTCGAAAGCAATGGTCACTATTCAGAAACTCTATCCTCACCCCCTATGACCTGCTCAGGTCAGGGATGTTTATGTTTACATTTATGCCTCCTGTCAGCCCATTGAAGAGTGTTGATAGATGCATGGGTCAGTTTGGGAAGTATTTTGTTTATAGTTGTGGCATATGTGGTAACCGGACATCAAGAAGATAACATTATATATCCCAGTGGTAGTCTCAGCAAAAGGGTGATGTTTTCTATCACAACATTTGAGTTAATCACTGGAGTTTTTATTTAAATGTGTCCATTCTCATTTGTTGATACTGGATGGATAATCATAATTGAGCAGCACAGTGGTCTATTATTGTGATCTTACACCATAATTATCATCATCACTATTCAGCATAATTATATAGCCAACTTGCCACTACTGAAAATCATATGCTGATGCTATTTAATTAAGGCGTTCCTCCACGCAATGCGATATCTAGAGACTCGACCATTCAAAGTATCCACTGATTGGCAAGTAGCAGACGCCTCGATGCTTGACCATCGACCGATGGCGTAGAATGGGAGTAATTGACCACTCCCAGCTACCAGGATTCCACCATTCTGGTCTATGACCAATGATCCCCTAGGGAGTGGGACAGATAGCCGTGTTTGTCCAGTGATATTGAATCGATCGCGTCGCGGCATCAAACGAGAACTGACCACTCCCCTCTAGCAGAACTATCAATGTTGTCTGACTCTGCTAGCTCAGAATCAACAATATGACTCTCTGACAAATAGTGTCCCCTGTCCATTGTCCAGCAATCGCATCAACAGGAATAACTGACCACTCCCCATGTATCAGGGTATCATTATCCTTGGATTCCCCCGTATCAACAATGTGACCACTGACCAGTAGTGTCCATTGTCCAGCGATGCACCAACAGAACTGACCACTCCCAGTATCAGGGGCATCATTGTCCTCGGATTCACCAATAGTGACCACTGTCCAGTCATGGCATCAATGGACCACTCCCACTATCAGGAATATCTGTCCTCGGATATCCATATCAACAACTTGCCGACGGACTGACCAATTAGTATCTAGGGGCAGAGCACCGTGAATGTCCAGTGAGGCTACACACGAGTAATTGACCACTTCCAGTATCAGGATTCAGGACTATCAATGCCGATCCTCTTTGATACCTTAATGAGTCTCTGACCATTCACCAAGAAGCCGTCAACTGTTGATGTGGTCATTTGAGCAGCCATTTGTGCGGTCATTTGAGCGGTCATTTGATGGCATCAAATGGGGTTAATTGACCATTCCTGCTATAGAAATGACCACTGATTTGGTCAAGAGTCTCGAGGATAGTCATTGATTCGTGGCCATTGACCTCATGGGGTCAAATACTGATAGCTTGTTATTCATTAGCACTGTAGCACGAAATTAACGGTTAACTGTTTGGTCATTCAGTTAGATTCCTTGACTCAACCTGATAATTGAATGGGTTAATTGGGATAACTGTTTGATTGTGTCATTCGTAGCTACTATACTGTTAGTATGTTTTGTTGGACATGTTTTGTTGGACTTGTTGTCCGCGGAGGAAACTTTTTGGTCTTGAAATCTGATGCTTTGACCATCAACCTGAATAGTTTTGATGACAGAGTAGTGACATGATGATGGGATCAATTACTATTACCGTATTACGGTACTGTACTGATAGTTACTGGTACCATGGCACAGCGTATATTGTGTCGACACTCGAGCTATGTAACCTGTTGGTAATTGAACTGTATACTCTTTGGATTCCTACATGGCTTTTGATGTGGTGGAAGCAAATTCTGATTGATACTCTTGACTTGTATCTTACACTTCTTCATAGTATAGTCTTCATAGGGCTATACTAGGACTATTTGTTCAAATTAGTTTGGTTCCTCAAGCATGGAGCGAGGTTATTGAGGTTTGACTACCAGGCAGTTATATACGAATATATGGAATCGGGATTCTCTGGATATTGACCTGATAGGGTGAAGTGGGTGTAATGGGATACACACTCTGGTCATGTTAAATTTTTTTTTTGAGGAATTATGGTTATACATGGTAGGTACAGTATTCATTTAGGGCATTTTATGTGCCATGGCTGGATATTGCCACTGAATTAAATTTATAATCTAAATACATCTAAAATGATAAATTAAATTATATCGTCTGCGGTGCAGACTACAGTAAACAAATCTGTCAATTTTTATACGGATAGTTTTCAAATTTAAATAGTTTTTGAATAATTTGATTAATATGTTTGATTCAGCTAAATTTATACATTAACTTTGGCTATCTTGCCGATAATAATGGTAATTAACTCGCCTGTTTAAAAGTACACCATGTTCGTAAAAATAATGAATTCAGGTGGCCCCAATTTTTTTCCGCCTGAGGGCTGGACTAGCTGGTCAAAATCTGCTGGGCTGTCGGGGCTGGATACATAGTTAGCAGTGAAACCATTCCACAATGTAGTTTACAGCTCAATTGCGAACATATATTTGGACGATGATATCGAGGGGACGTGGAGGGAGTAACGCTTTCAGTCAGGTTGTCATTTCCAAAAGGGGGTCTGGCAGTCGGCCGGGGTAAATTTAAAACTAAATATTGAGAATCTGCTTTCACCAACAATCCCTACTTTATTTGACCGATTTCAATGATATTAAAAAAATTACAATGATTAATTACTAGTCGAATTCAAATGTCACGGGCCGTGTAAATGTGCCAGGTGAATACAATTTTAAACTTGAATGACCATTAGGAACAATTATTTAGAATGACCTAATTACTTTTTTTGTCCATGATGCATTTTATTAGATTTTTAGTCTACGACGTAGAAAACTAGGCTATATAAAATCACTCAAACTCTAAGGAAAAATCAGTTGCCAATCACATAATCTGCCATAATACATTATATTATGACAAAATAGAGTCCATAATTATAACAGTAAGTCTTATGTGTATTTATTTAGTGTTGCATGTGTAATGAAAGACGATGTTAAGTTTCTAACACGTGTAAAACCTCTTAGTGAGAAGTCTATCTTCCTAACATGGGTGCAGACAAATCTTTATGTCAATGTAACACTAGCTACAAAAAAGCCAATCTATTCAATTTATACATTATAAATATTAAACTTTTTTCTTGATTTTTGTAGTCGTTAATGTAGTTTGTGTGTATGTTAATTTTTAATTTGAAATGATATTGTGAAGTTAAGTATTATAATATGAAGTGTTGTTATAAAGCTCTCGATTACAATTTGGTGTGAATTCGCACATAATTTCATTGTTAGATGTTTTTTCGTGATTTTTAACAGTATGTTTAAAATTTACTGTACAAGACAATATTAAAGCTAAGTAAGTACAATTATTAAAAGACATAAAATATTAGCGAAAGAAATAGGGAAAAAAATAAACAGATACTCACCTGGCCTAGCTAGTATAATTAAAAATTAAAAAAATATATATATAAAAGTATGATAATATCTAAATTGTTTGCATATTATTAAGAATTTAATTTTAACGCACAAGTTAAGAAGAAAAATATACCAAAATAATAAAATAGTTTTTATTTTTAACAAAATCGTTAAGACTAATGTAATTTTTGAAAAAAGATAACAATTATCGTTCGATTTTTAATAATGCATGTTTTTTTGTGTAAATTTGTCACTATGTTGTTTTAAGATTATATATTTTATTTTAAATGTAATTTCGTAATTGGCTTTTATTTTTAAAATTCTTTATAATAATTCTACAGACAGCTTTTAATCACTTTATACATTCACTTGTTATACTATTACCTACATAATAATTAGTACAATACTACAAGTTTTAATCATTTCTTTTCAATTGTTTCTGCAAGCTATTATAATTTTGCTACTGCTTATAGATTGCCGTTAGTATGGCTTTAGTGAGCTGTATTTTACACATATTTATTGAAAGTTCTCAATTATACTGTAGAAGTTTTACACTGGATATATTTTCGACAAAGTAGATGTTTTGGACTGTTCACTGTCTTCGTTGTATACTACAGTACCACATAAAATAAGTGAATCCTATCTAGTTTCAATAATAATTTCTAAAACTACAGTACTGCATTTATTACTTTACAAATAATTATGTTTTGAGCTTTCACAAAGTTTTTATTGTAAAAAAATATTAGAATATGAAATTGAAAAATAATAATTGGGTTTAATCGTAAAATTGGATGTATTGAAATCCATGAGTAGCATGCCATATTGTCATAGATGGCTAAGTATTAGCTAATGCGATATGATATGTGGCATTTGTCCGTCACATCACATTCTATGAACTGATTTTTAGG
>WNLI01050002.1:0-17879 GCA_025802215.1 Wirenia argentea
AGGTACCCCGGAAAGGCTAAATCAAAAAACTGGCTCCGTCATGACATTTAGGGTGTCCATAAATGTCGTGTCCCAAAGTTTGGTACTTCTGCGCCCTCTACTTTGCGAGAAAATGACGAACGAACATTTTGACACGCTTCTAGTTTTCAGCATGTACCGTCAACCAAGCTGATCATTGACCCGCACGTTGTTGGCTTGGTTTTAACGGGAAACCTCGCCAAACCAAGCCAACTAATAAAGTTGGCTTTGATCATGTATTGTAAATCAACATTGCCGGTGCGTACCATTTCAGCAGGATCTGTCACCAAAACCTTCTGGAACGTCTTCTCAACGAAATATTCCCCCGCCAAGATTGGTTCGAGCGAAAGTTCAAAGGTCGCCAAGGTCGTCAACTCGGGCGGTTTCCTCACTAGTTCCTCCTCGCCACCTTTCTTTTTCTTCTTGTCTTTACCCTGACAAACAGATTAATAATTCTACATATTATGTTTCGTGAACTGTACCATAAGCAGGCCTATGATACGGTGTGGAGGAACACCCTCTGGGAGGTATTGAGATTTAGGGGCGTCAGACCTAAACAACTGCCCTTAATCCACGCCTTATACAAGCATACCACTTCCTGTGTAGGCTACGATCTGTAGTCGATCTCAGCGAGTGGTTCAAGTGTAGAGGCTAGAGTTAGGCAGGCTTGTGTGCTGTCTCCACTGATGTTCAATATCTTTTTCGACCTCATGATCCGAAGAGCGATTGATGAAAGTATCGGACTTCAGATAGGCAACTCTATGGTGTCTCATCTGGAATATGCCGATGACCTCTCTCTCATCTCGTCGTCCTTTGATGAAATGAGACAGCAGCTTACGAACTTGGCCTCTGAGTGTCCTAGATGGGGTCTTAGCGTTAGTGTTGCTAAAACTAAAGTTATGCGGGTCCCGCAGCCATACCAGCGAATTTTTCTTAAGGGAGCCGAGGTAGAGGGCTGTGGCTACTTGGGGCACCGGATTGTAGCTAATGGGGCCATCGACAGTGAAGTGCAGGAGTGCATTAACCAGTCTTCCCGGTCATGGGACTGACTTGTCTGATCTGTCATGAGGCACAGGCAGATATCTGGTGCACCATATGGTTGCTGCTGTAGACAAATACCAGGGCACCATACTAACACTGTCATAATATGATGAAATGATTGTGCACGTGAATTTGCCTTAAATTAAGTTTGAAAATGACTGCATATGCGTGAAATGTTCCAAATCCATTGCTTGTAACCAACGATCTGCAACTGTATTAATTTATCGATAATGCAAGTGACTCAAAGCAACTTCAGTCACTTTTATAAAAATTTACGGGTATACAAGAATTTGCTACAAATATTGTTCACACACACTAAATTTATATAGGGTACTGTATATAGTAATCAAATACAAAATTATATAGAAATATTTGTCACAATTGTGTCATATATGCGTACCATATAGTTACTTCTAAGTATTAGCGCATCGTGATTCAGTTAGGTACGTTCACTAAGTAATGCTAATCGTAGTCCAGCTAGGTACTTTTAGTTATAACGTAGATCCTTAGTGATTGACATCCGACAGTTACAGTGTCACCGATTCTAGCCGTCACTACCATAGACTACACGTGTCAATAAAACTGTAAATACGTTATATTGTAAACAGTCGTTGGTGTCTGTCAGTTATAGTATACACGGCCCACACAAGCCTAAACATAGTGGCAGCGTTAGCTAAGTGAAAAACGTGTTTACGAAAAGTTTACCGTGTAAAATCGTGTAGAGTCTTATAATTTCGTGGTATAAATTTGTGTAAAAAGTAAAGCACAGTGTAATTTTTAGCTTGTGTAAGTTAAAATAAACGTGAAACTAGCTTGTTTAAGTTATGTTTAAGTTGTGCTAGTAGTTGATAGGCTAAATCGTGAATTTAGTGTTGACTAAATTTTGTTGTTCATAAAAGTTGTTGAACTTTTGAAAGTTTAAAGTGACAGTACGTCATAACAATAGTCTGTAACTGTGTTAGTGAGTTGTTACTACTCTGTGAACTATATATTAGGTTGTTGAACTCTAATTAAGTTAGGTCGTGTTAGGCCGTGAAATTAAAAGTGACATTAGACTGTGTAAGTCTGTTTAGACTAAAGTGACATTAGGCTGTGTAAGTTTGTTTAAACTGTCGTTCAAACCTGTTGTTTAACAGTACACCGTTGTCATGCCAAAGTTTAATCCTCCAGCTCCGTTCGATTTCAGTCGTCCTGAACAGTGGGCGGAATGGAGGGATTTGTTTTCTACTTTCAGGATAGCTGATAAACAGAAAGAGGAAGAGGGTGAAGTGCAGGTGGCTTCTCTCATCTACTCCATGGGTCCTGAAGCCAACAGTGTGTTCAGGAGTTTCCAGTTCGCAACCGATGCAGAAAAAGTAGATTACGCCATCGTCATCGCCAAATTCGACGCTTACTTCGTTCCAAAGCGCAATGTTATATTTGAGCGTACAAAATTTCATGGCAGAAATCAAAATCCAGGTGAAAATTCGGAATCGTTCATCCGATCGTTATATGAGTTGGCTGAGTCATGTGAATTTGGCCAGTTGAAAGAGGAAAATATTCGCGACAGAATCGTCATCGGAATTCGTGATAAAATGTTGTCGGAAAAATTACAACTCCAGTCTGATCTTACGCTACTAAAAGCAATACAGGAAGTACGTAATAGTGAGTTAGTGAAAAGTCAAAATGAAAATCATGCGTCGTTTGATGCCGTAAATCGTAAAAATCCGCAGAAATCACAAAATGATCAATTTGGTAATCGTGGAGGTTATAGTGGATATAATCGTGGAGGTTATAGTGGATATAATCGTGGAAATAGGCCTGTACATAGTTATAGAGGAGGTCATGGTTCACAAAATCCAAAGTTTCAAAGGTATAATCGTGATAAATGTCCACGGTGTAATCATGTGTTTGATCATAGGCACACAGTGTGCCCAGCGTTGAAGGAGACGTGTCGAAAGTGTGATAAAATAGGCCATTATGGAATCGTGTGTAAAGCCGATAGTGGTCGTCGTTCAGTAAATAGCGGTCCAGCATAGCTAACCAATCTTGCAAATTGCCTTTAAAGCATATAACTTTGCACATATATAGAATGATCCATACCGAAGATTTTCAGATGTGGAGGCTTTTGATATCATGCCTATGGGGGTATTAACACGGCTGCCTTGCCCAAGGACACAAAAAATCTTATTTTTGCTATAAACATAAAATAGAGGACTATTGAAGGTGAAAAAATGTGGTTTGTGAACTGCACAATTATGTTTAGTATATATAAACACTATGTAGGTATAATAAACTAGAAATAACACCTAACATATATTTAAATATAACAGTAATTATCTCCCTTTATTGAAATTTGTTTCAATTACAATGTCTCTAGTTATGTTTAAAAAAAAATACGTTAAATTGAAGAAGAGTATTATTTTAGGTGATTACAGTCATAGAATTAAAGATATATATACTTTATATGTACTTATTACTGATTTATTATCAATGAAATTATCGATTAGTTCCTAGTAAATTCGCTAGTTTTACATTTACGCCAGATCAAAATACAATATTATACGTACAAATCCAATAAATGTGTTATATGCATAAAGATAAATTTACATTATTTCCAATGTGACTAAACAATTTTATAGTACAATTTTGGGTGTCGATTCTGGCCAAATAGCAAGTAGCCTACAAATAAGCCTTTAAATACCAAACTTAAATGCTAAACCGACACTGAATGCTAAACTGTCTCGTATACCCCATATATAAGCAAGTCTGGTAAAGGACTATATTTTATTTTGTGTGTGAAGTATATGTACAGTATACTGTATTGTGTAGGCCTAATGTTTATTGTGACCTGCCGTAGATTGAGCTCACTTGGCATTGTTTTTTCCGGCAAACTGGCGCTTTAAAATAATCATAATATAGGCCTATAAAAACTTACATGCCATGTTGTCCAATGTCGTACTATGTATAAGGGATATTACGTCATATATTGTGTTATTAAAAAAACCCTTATATTATTTGGTGCGAAATAACGTACCAATTATTAATGAAATTATACGATGAACTCGTTCAGTACGACTTAATAATTCAAAATACGATTAACATTGTAACATATAACATATATACATTCACCTACCCTGTCAGCGACTAATAACTTTTGCTCCATTAGTTCTTTAATACTGAATTAGCACATGTAGTATTATAACGAGTGTGTTATGTCATTAGTCATCAGTGTGTGTGATTACGTATGCGCCTCCCATACATTCACCATCACATCCACATAATGCAGTACATGGCACGTTTGATTTCCTACATCTACATCGACCCTTGGACTTGCAAGCTTGTTTACAACCACATTTTTGCAGCAAGCGCTCACAGCTAAGAGCAGATTGTGTACGTGTAGTCCACAGCGGTTCATATCCACCGTCACTTGACTGTAACCATCCCCAGTCGGTTGGTGGAGGAATGACAGGATCTGGCACCAGTGTTTGTCCCCAGATGTGACCGCCTTGTAAAACCGCCCTTTTCACATGTTGCTCCAAAGCACCTTTCGTCGGAGGAATCTTATCAACCGAATTGCGCTTGGTGAATAACTTTTTTCTGGACACATCGATGTTTGTGGAGGTACTTGTTCTGTCGTACATGACAATTACAAATCTCTCAATGGTATCCATCGCTTCTATAGGTATCACCTTTGGGGCACACGATACAGAAATTAACGCCTCGGTGAGATCAGGAAAGGACTCCCATGCTGACCAGGCAGTCGGTTTGCCATGACCAACAAATGACGATACTGTATCGCAACCTGTCAGCGCGTGGAATAGTGGTAGCGCACGTGATTTCTGTGGTCCTAGACTTGCTGCCATTTTATGAGCAGCAAGATATCGAAAGTTCTTTCCCGTGCCAAAGGCAATCCACAATTCTATTTCAGTAGGGAGGTTAGCCACTGTCATTACCGATAAGACAACAACATCCGTATCTACCGTTCTGATGATTATTTTTGTATGTCCGTGACTAGCGGCGTGTGCCACGTGAATCATCATCCGCGTATCTGATTCTTCGTGACTACATGGTGCTAGCGTGCTATAGTCCGATTGAGTCGGTTTGCTGACCACCTGGTTACCGTCGGTCATATACAGTTCTTTGTCGCCAATAATATCCAGCGTAGAAATGGTAGTTTTAGTCAGAAAGCTAAACAGCTCGGTTTTGTTGCTGTCTACATTCAGAAAGTCATTCCAGTTTCTTGGAACTGGTGCAGAACCAACTACATGACGTTTGATCCCCGAGCCACGTTTTTCTCTTGTTGTACTTTTTAGAGAGTCCTCTATGTACACATCCCATACTATGTCAATGCGTGATGCAGATGCCAGTTGCCTTGCAACATACGGAATAAACATGTCACTTGCATATTCATCAAACGTTTTGACTGTGCCACAGTTCAGCATATGTACGATGGCCGCACCATCAAGAACGACGGTGGAAGCCTGGGGTGTGTCGGAATGAGGTTCATGCAGATTCTCTAAGTCTTTCAGAAGTATGTGCTTTTGACCGAATCGCAATTTGCCATCTTCTGAGATGGCAGGTGGAGAGGCTTGGTTCTCGTGCTGGAAAAATTCATCCAGGTTCCCTTGTCGATTTTGGCAGCTAATGTATAGCCTCGAAAATAGTTCTACTTCTTTCTTTAACGAAATTAGCTTCTTTCCTTTTGATGTGGTCTTTCTTGTTTTTTGGTTGAATGGCGACATCTTGTTTCGAGATATGACATCTTCTATGGGTTTTGTTCTATCCACTAATCTTTCCTTGGTGAACGTTGCAAATTGCTGTTGTCCGATTTTTGTAACGTTTCGGACAGTTTCAACTGCTGCGTCGCCAGCTATTTCCTTTGTATGTAGGACCATTAAATCTCCACTTTCTTCGTCAAATGGATTGCCCAAATCATTGAACGTGTCAACGAGAGAACGCACATCCGCTGAAAAGTCTCTTTGAACACCAGGTAGTTGGTCATGATGTCGTGTTTCCCGTTTTTTGCCAACAAGCTTGCATGAGTGCTCAAACTCTCCAATCACTCTGGCTACCTCAGGCCCCGCGATCATCCATCGACGAAAAGCCGCGGGATTATCCATTAGACCGACAGCTCCACCATCGCCCTTGATTTTTGCGTTGTTTTGTTCGTGGGCTTGGTCCAATGCCATGGAAGAGAAGACACGATGAGTTTTTTGCACAACGAACTGACCGTTTAGAAAGTGCGTGAACACATCCTGATGCATATGCGGTAATTCTGCCATATCACGAAGATGCACTGAGATCCATCTTGCATAGTGTGTATGATCCATGGCGAAGAACCACGCACATAACTCTGTCAAAGAGTCCAAGTACATTGCGAATGAGCCTTGGCGCAATGATCTAACGAAAACGAGAACACACAGTTGCAACCCCAGAACTATGTTCCAGTACGTGAATTGTGGGCTTGCACTACATCTCATATCACTCCAGGATTCAAACGACATGTCAGATTGAGCTGCGAGAACGTATCTGTCGTAGGCTTGGTGCTGTAGCATGTATAACGCCGCTGCCGTCACTTGATATGCTCGCCTCGTTCTAGCGATGTGGTGTACGTGTAGGAGTGCTTCGGCCGTACCATCGGTGGCAATCTTTGCCTTTATGTATGCCTGTACCCAGCCGCTCCCCATGAGCCAATCGCCTACAGTTTTCAGTGCCGCTAGCTCTATGTGAAGACCCCCGAATAATATTACGAATGTATCCTCGCCATAGTCCGCCCACTTCCATTGAATTTGTTTAGCGATAGTATACAGAGGCTGGTCAAATACGAGTACAGGTGTCTGGTTTGGGTTGATATGGTTAACGGCCGCTTTAACAACATCCATCGCGTGCTTTATCATTGCGACCGAATGAGCATTGTGATCAAACAAAGGTAGGAGTGCTGTTGGGGTTATAATGCATTCCTTCTCACTGTCTTTGTCAGCGTGATATGCAGACCATGATATGTTTTGACATTCCGAGTCTTTGGTTTCTATTACAATCCTAGCATGCTCTAGCCATTCGTATTCTTCTTGTTTATGGTGATTACCTCGTTCAAGTGTATCAGCTGTCATTGGTGGAATTGGTGAGCCTTTGATATTGGAAACAATTGGTCGTACTTCAGTGTAATACCTGGGTAGATTTCCAACGATTGTACTCTTATTGCTATCCGATATGACCATTTGTGGACAAGTACTGGCGTTGGGTGTCTCAGGATGTTGCATGAGAGATATTCCTGTGCCATGGAATGAATTTTTCGCCGTCGTGGAGCTCAAGTTATGGTCTATGTTGTCTACTGCAGCAGTAGTGAATGTGTTTTCGCACATGGATAGTGGGCACACAATCTGCTCAGTGTGGTATTGTCGGAGAACCGCATCCGCCATACTGGTAGATATCCGTAGTACGCGATCGTATGATATGCTAAGACCAAGATGAGCCAAGTCGTTCACTAGCTCCTGTTTCCGCGTTCTGGCGTGTACCATTAATCCAATATAAACTGGCAGAGGGGTTTCTTGCGATGACTGGTGTCGTACTACCGTGTCGCTATGTTCACGCCTGCGTTTGATACTGTTAAATTTGAGTAACTGAGCGATGGTGAGAGCAGGTCTTGATATATGTTCATCAGACTGGTCAGTAATGGATGTACCTTCGAGAATCATGCTCACTAACGTCGTCAATAATCGTGGTACTGAATTTTCTTGACAATTAGACGAGAATGACCCAGAAAATTTTGACGAGGCTGTATTGTCAAACATGGCACGTCTAACAATTCTAGCTGCCCGTGCCACAATAACAGCATCATCTTCTAAATCGTGTTTGTATGCTTTAGTCAGAGCATCCCCTACATTTTCTTTAAATACCATCAACACTTCACGACCCTTAGTATGAGCTTGTAAGTCTGGGAAATATGTTAATAGTTTATCTTTTAATCGTGTACTATGAACATAACTGTCATTTCCTAAACCAAAGTCTGACATTCTTGAGTTATATAATGTAACTAGATCTGATAACTTAAACACGTATGATACTCCCAAACTTTGGTGTTGTTCTTCTATATACATTATCAACTCTGCAAATATTATAGCAGATACTCTCTGTTTTTCAGTGTCTTGTTTTTGTCCTTGTTCACAATATTTAGCTTTAGAATGTAGCGATGACAAACATTTGTTATGATACTTAGCTTCAAGAGCGACCATATCGCCCATGCTAAGACGAGCCAACAGATCATTGTCACCAACTATCGTTGCACTTTTGCGAACCCTTTCATCCATTTCGAACGTTGATGCGTCATGAAGTTTATCATTGTCATCTGATTTCCCACAAAAAAAGCATAGATCACTTTTCAGTTTTACTCTATCTGTTTCCAATGATTGTGAGCGAGTACGTTTGCTACCAACTGTCTGAAGTTCGTCGAAAAGTTTTGACTGTTCACATCTTTTAAGTGTTCTTTCTAGGGATTGATTATTATATTGGAGACTGCAGTTTTTGTGCCATTTCGCCTTGTTAGTAGATAGTGTTTTTTCAAGTCCTTGGCCATCATCTAGTCTGTCTAACTGTACCGTTCTCGGTAGTTCTCCTAACTCATGAAATTTTATGAGATTACTAGCCATTGATGAGTAACCGGTACCGATATCTACATCCCGGCGCGTAGTATTGGCAGGGCATGTTAACGCACTGTCATTATCCTCTTGGCATAGGATGCACAACGTCCAGTTTGTTGCTTTCATTTCTTGTGAAGTTGAAGGAGCAGCTGTATCTGCGAGCTTGAATTTCTTCGACATTGTGATATCTGTGGGAGAAATAAAATCAATTTAATAAAACTATAATATTAAAAGATAGTCACACAGTGACAGTGTTAGACCTTAAAATTAATGTACCGTACCACAAATATCTACCTGTAGGCCTACATAGCATCGTACCCGTGTCGAACCAATAACGTACCACAAATCCCATGCCATGACATTGTATTGTACCCGGATTGTACCTGCATCCTCGTGTATATATATGTTTGGTATCTTGTATCCACTCATATGGTAGGCATATAGGCCAAAGTATTGAGTTTGGCCATCGTGACATTGACCGACACATGTCCGTCCGTATATCCGCCTGTCCATCCACTCTTAGCCTACCATCCATCCATCCATAGCTTAGACCCATTCACACATAAACCCATTCATCCAGCATGAAGACAATTGTGTCATCAATTGCGACCGATTGGAATGTTCTTAATTAATGTAGCCTACTCTAGTCTATAGTAAATTTATATAATTGTAATTAAACTTACATGTTGCAGCACGTCTCTATTGAGATGGGATACCAAGATTTTAGAACAGTTGTGTACAAATTTACAATGCGCACCGTCTACACAATTCTTTCAACTAATATGACTGGCTTAATGCCAGGGAAATAAAATGACATTAGCCTACACCATTGCAACTATAATATTGCTGACTGCCAATGTTTACATAGCACCAGAGCTCCTAGTCTGTGACCTTTGCTGCACTTACCAAAGTTATTAACCTATTGAGTGCATGCAGCATCATTTATTAGGGCAATACAATCATATAGGCTATATATGGCTACTAGTTCCAGGGTACAAACAGTTAAGTATTTTATAATATTTGATTGGCTATACCTGTGCAGGAATGCAGCAGACTAGTGAAATGGTATATAATACAATAAAAGTAGGCTACTCAGAGCATCTGAAATTAATGTACCGCCAATAGGGGTAACTTGGGACAACCTGGATAACTTTATTATGACAATGAAAAGCTGATTGAAATATGGAAATGTCTAATGTTATGTCGTCAATGGTGACAGATTATACTTATAACCATCATGTATTTCAATTTATATACTTCATGTATTCCAAATTTACAATGTACAATTTAAGAATATATCGTTACCGAATTGCACTGTCTAAATTTACCCCAGTTGACGGTACTATATCATCATATATGATTAGAAATGTTGTTGTGATATATAATTGGCACACCATATTATATATAGTCCATGTAGTTATGTAAAACGTATTTATACAAAGTAAAACTCAATCGGCAATATCCGTGTGGTATATTTAGCTCTTCAGTGGCGGCCATCTTGGATTTTTCGCCATTTTGAAATTTCATTTTCATAACTTTGCATTTAGGCTATATAATACTCAATACAGTTTATGATATCTGAACATTATTAGCCATTATTTCCCTCAAATACGGATTTAATAGAGAAAATATGAAATGGTGTGTACTTGGGCAAGGTACTCTGGTTCAGGGTGCTGTAGGAAGCCACACAGGACACCGATCAGAAGCCTCCACATCTGAAAATCTTTAGTATACATTACTCTAAATGTGTGCAAAGCGATATGCTTTAAAGGCAATTTGCAAGATTGGTTAGGCATATGTAGCTATGCTAGACCGCTAAAACGAAACAAACGAAAACGACGAGAATTACGATTCGTTCGACGAAGTCTCTGATTCTCAACAACGGAAGCCGCCGTCTCAAAATTCATCGACGGAAAGTTCGACGTTTCTTGGCAGTGTTGAAAATTCTGCTGAGTCATGGTCCGTTGTTCTCAATATCAATGGAAATAACGTGAAGTTTAAAATCGACACGGGTGCTGATTCGAGCATCGTATCTAGGTCAACGTACAACGCTATGTCAAATCAACCGACGTTATACCCGAGTTCGACTGTTCTCACCAGTCCCGGAGGTACCGTACACGTCGAAGGTCAATTCATCGCCCATGTAACGTACAAAGAAAAATCGTGTGATTTTCGTGTGTATGTAGCTAATGGTGTGTGTAGTAATTTATTAAGCCGTGATGCATCGTTAAATCTCGGTTTGGTAAAAAGGCTCGACGAAATCGATAAAACTTCGAACGTCAGTCAGTCGCATAGTAAACTCAAAACCGATCCCGTCAAAATAAAACTCGTGGAGAACGCGCAACCGTACAGTGTTTCTACGGCGCGACGTATTCCGTTACCGTTACTACCGAAAGTCAAAGCCGAACTAGAACGTATGGAGGCCGAAGATGTCATTACGCCCGTCGCTGAACCAACGGAATGGTGTTCACCAATGGTACCCGTTGTGAAACCGGACGGAAGTTTGCGTATTTGTGTAGACTTAAAACGTCTTAACGAGGCAGTTATGCGCGAGAGGTACGTTATACCCTCGAAGGAAGACATTATCGGTCAGCTACAAGGTGCACAAGTGTTCAGTTCGCTCGATGCAGCCAGTGGCTTCTGGCAACTTGAACTAGACCATGAAAGTTCGTTGTTGACGACTTTCATAACCCCGTTCTCAAGATATCGTTTTTTGAGACTCCCATTTGGAATCAATTCCGCAACGGAAATCTTCCAACGTAAGATGTGTGAACTTCTCAATGGGGTAGAAGGCTGTTTTGTGTACATCGACGACGTGTTGGTGTACGGTGCGACGTTACAAGAGCATGACAGTCGTTTAAAGAACGTTATGAGTGTCATAGAAAAGGCAGGTCTTGAACTCAATATGAACAAATGTAAGTTTCGTCAAAGTGAAATTAAGTTCTTGGGACAGTCTCTCACTAAAGATGGCGTCAGTATTGACAGTGATCGTGTGGAATCCATCAAGGCGATGTCCCCGCCAACAAACATTACCGAACTCAAACGTACTCTCGGTATGATAAACTATGTTGCTAGTCATGTTAGCAATTTGTCGACTACGATTGAACCGATGAACGCGTTGTTACGTAAAGATACCGAATGGATCTGGGGTCCAGATCAACAGCGTGCGTTCGACAACGTCAAGGAACTCATATCGTCCGCTCCAGTGTTAGCGTACTACGATCCAAAATTACCAACGTTAGTGACTGCAGACGCAAGTTCGTATGGTATCGGAGGATGTATTCTCCAACAGCAACCGAACGGTACGTGGAAACCCGTCGCATACTGCTCTCGCTCGTTAAGCGAATGTGAACGTCGGTATGCACAAATTGAAAAAGAGATATTGGCCTTAGTGTGGGCCACTGAAAAGTTTGATCGTTATCTTCGTGGTTTACCGTCATATAGGCTGTGCACAGATCATAAGCCGCTCGTACCGTTGATCAACAACCGTGATCTCAACAATGTGCCGTTGAGATGTCAGCGTTATCTCATACGTTTGATGCGTTACAATCCGAAATGCGAGTACGTACCCGGAAAGGATTTAATCATCGCGGATACGTTGTCCCGAAATCCGAATACGTGTACGAGTAATGATCGTGATTCTTCTCTTGAGGAAGACGTTAAACAGTACATCGATCAAGTACATGCATCGTGGCCGATAACCGATAAAAGGCTAGAGAACGTCAAAAATGCGACGCATAACGAACTAGCTGAGTTATACAATTACGTCAAGAACGGATGGCCACAACAAAAATCCAATGTAATTGATTCATGTATCGCATATTATGATAATCGTTCATATCTATCCATGTACAACAACATAATCGTTTACAATACCCGCATAGTAATGCCACCCAGTATGAGGGGCGAAACCCTTGCAAATATACATGCAGGACACATAGGTTTGACGAAATGTCGCCAGCGCATTTCCGAGTCGGTATGGTGGCCGAACATCAATAATGAAATGACCAGTTTCATCAAAAATTGTGAATTTTGTCAAATTAATCACAAAAGTCAATGTCATGAGCCACTTAAACCTACTCCGTTACCGGCAAGACCATGGCAACATCTTGGTGCCGACCTACTTGAATTCAACCACAAAATGTTCATTGTCGTAACTGATTATTATTCTAGGTGGATAGAATTAGTTGAATTACGTTCAACCACAAGTGTGTACATCATAAATGTACTTAAATGTATGTTCAGTAGATATGGGATACCAAATCTGTTTGTATCTGATAATGCGCCCCAATTTAGTTCAGAACAGTTCAAAAAGTTCATGAATGACCTTGACATTACCCACAGTACTAGTAGTCCGCATTATCCCCAAGCTAACGGTGCAGCTGAACGTGCAGTTCAGACAGCAAAACGTATCCTAAAACAAGATGATCCGTTAATGGCTATGTTAGCATACAGGTCAGCTCCACATAGTGCCACAGGCTTTAGTCCCAGTCAGTTACTTATGGGTAGACAACTTCGTACTAAAATCCCAATGAAGCCTGAGAAACTTAATCCAAAATGGCCAAGTCATAAAATTGTAGCTCAAAATGATAAAAGGGCGAAGGATAGTTATGCAGCTCAGTATAATAGGCGTCATGGAGCCAAACCCCTTAGTAAACTTCGTCCAGGTCAATATGTTCGTATGAAATTACCAGGTGACAAACAGTGGAGCCAACCAGCCAAAGTAGTTCAAAATGCCCGAGCTCCCAATTCGTATACTGTAGATACAGGGCAAAGTCAGTATCGGAGAAATCGCCAACACCTTCAGGCTATCCCAAATTACAATCCTCCACCTAGTGTTGTAGATTCTCCTCCTGTGCAAATTCATGCAAACCCAGTCCCCATGCCAAGTCCAACCGCTCGACCCGTTCCGTTATCTGTTACGGCACAAGTTCCAAGTCCCGATCAATCAGTTCTTAGGCGTAGTTCTAGAACACCAAAACCAATCACCCGTTTAGACTTGTAATTTGTGCATGATAATAATTGTATTGTTTATTTTACTGTGTAGTATAGTTTGCATGATATCGTACAATGTTATAATAATCAACAATAATTAGTAGTTTAGTTTTAAAATACTTTATTGTATAAAAGGAGGGAGATGTCATATATGCGTACCATATAGTTACTTCTAAGTATTAGCGCATCGTGATTCAGTTAGGTACGTTCACCAAGTAATGCTAATCGTAGTCCAGCTAGGTACTTTTAGTTATAACGTAGATCCCTAGTGATTGACATCTGACAGTTACAGTGTCACCGATTCTAGCCGTCAGTACCGTAGACTACACGTGTCAATAAAACAGTAAATACGTTATATTGTAAACAGTCGTTGGTGTCTGTCAGTTATAGTATACACGGCCCACACAAGCCTAAACACTTACCTCTTTCAAACCATCACGCAAGATGAAACTGAAGATAAATTGTTCTCCACCTCACACCCGATAGATTGAATAATACTTACAAAAATTACTAATAGATTTATTGTACGCATCAATTCGGCGGTGGCACAGCAGTTACTGTAGCACATCAGACTCAATTCACGGCCGGGAGGTTTATATTGTACAGTATGCCGTGTATTCGTTGTCTTGTCCGTGGCGTACTTACCACTCGACTCCTTAGGCAAGGCCTTTCATACGACCGTCGGTCATGGTCGGTGTTGACTGTACTAGTGGGTACAGATCATGCATATTCTTCTTAGCATTGTTTGGTGGGGTGTGCGATATCATAAAGGACACACTGTCGTGCGTAAGCATCAAATTCCATATAGCACACTCACGTCACTCAGTGCACAGACATGCGGGACTCATGTGTAGTGGTCAGTGTCGCGGCTTTTTGAATGAGAGGTCGCTGGTTCGAACCCTGCAAAAACCAAGGATTTTTTTCCCAGACTTTCCATCCATCATTAATTATCGACATTCCTGCATGACAACATGGACAGTGCGGTATATAAATGCACACATTTATTTTGCATTTATTGTAAATTGACAATCCAACACTTGATGGATATAAACATCCAAATATGCAGTGTAGAAATGTAACACTTTACGTTACTTTATTTATTGCCTGTCTAAGATAATCATATAAGCCCTAACCATTTTACACCAAACATTATGCAATGCTGAACTGTACCGGTACATATTACTACATAGCTCAGTCGGGGATAGCTTAGTCGGCTAAAGGGCGTGGCAAACATTCAATTGGTATCCAGGGTCGTGGGTACGAACCTCGGACTGTGCATTTGGCGTTTTAACGAAAATTGTTTTGACTGATTTCTCGCTGCTTTGTGGGTGAGAGCACATTACGCTAGCCTCAGTTTACCAAACCTGTAAAATTTTTACTGATCATACATAAACACGGGTTATGTATAATAGGTCGGGAAGTAAAGTAAAGTGTGACATTTATATGCCGCATTTTAGGACCTCGCGATGCGCCAAATGTCGGTCTTACATCATGACCGTGCGAGGGTAGATGTGAGCAAGGCATCGAACATACTATGATCCCTTTACAATGTATAATTATAATAATTATACACACGGCTTTACTTCCCGATCTATAAACAACCCGTGTTTATGTGCGATCAGTACCTAATATACAGTCTTGGTAAACTGAGGCTAGAGAAATGTGCTCTAACTCACAGAACACCGAGAAATAAAACGCCAATCGCACAGTCCAAGATTCTAACCCACGACCCTGGATACCAAATGAATGATAGTCCAACGCTTTAGCCGACTGAGTTATCCCCGCCCGTAGTACAGCCATGCATATAATTGTTATAATTATACATTGTAAAGGAATCATACTTCGTTCGAAGCCCTGCTCACGTCTCCCCTCGCACGGTCTGACAGTCATGATATAAGACCGACATTTGGCGGATCGTGAGGTCTTAAAATGCGGCATATAAATGTAACACTTTACTTTTACTTTACTTTTACTTTACTATGTAATGCTTTACGTTACTTTATTTATTGCATGGCATGTACATGCTGACCAATTCTTGTCTTTCTTTCTTTTCTGTTGACAGTCCATAGATGGTCCAGATGTATCTTTTTTGGGGTTCAGATGGATCGTGCTTTTTAGAGACATTTTAGCCATCTCATTTTGAGGATCGCAATGCGTGAACTTTGAGCACTTGTGGTCCGAAACGGCTTGCCGGGGTGTGAATTAGCTGAGTTAGGTACACGCCTCGATATCAAACACACACCACTGCTGTACCGGTACCGGTATAGTGAGCATACCACTGCAGATATGCTTTAAGGTACGAACTAAGGTACAATACTTAACATAGACTAACTTTTTGGCTCGTTTAGATGGAGGAGGTAGCGGCAATGGGTCGTCTTCCTCGACCCCACAACGCCGACACACATCAGCCGATGTAGAGGGCAGGAACTGGAGCACATACGCTTTCAGTGTCTCTGCGTGGTAAGCGTCAGCATACTCCTTGTAATCGTATACATTCTCTGAAGATAGAGCCAGAATCATCGCCTCTTCACACATCAGCTTCAGCCGTTTGAGATCGTACTTATCAGCCGCGGCGAGTAACCCGTCTTCTGCCAGGTCTTGCACATTGGGAGCTTTACCCGTGTATATGTAACCAATCAGCTCACCTATGATGACATCAGTAAAATCGGTAATGTTTACCACGTTCTTCTTGTTCTCTTTCATATTGTGACTGAACATGGCTTTGAAGACTGCGGATCGCGCTGAGAGAATGTTTTTATGGACTTTAAACGCTTTCCCGTTGACATTTAAAGTGACGTCACTGAAGAGTGGATCGTCTAGTAGGTGTCCCATATCTGCACTGATGTCACACTTCGGTACTTCCACGTCAACAGACCCTGGTACAACTTTATTGACATTCTTCACGATCACCTTTACGACACAATAAATCGTGAATTTTCCGTCTGGCAAGAGTTCGTTTTTCTTACTAAACACATCGGCTCGTTCCATAAATCTACGGAATCCATGGTTAGCTTGACCCGTGAATTTGCACGGCGGGTTTTTCATGCAGATATATTTTTCTCCCTTTGTATTAAGCACGTAGAATTTAAACGCTGCCGAACATGGAACGACTGAGGGAGGAGGGGAACCAAATGAAAATCGTGCTGCAGTAGTACAACTTACATCAGTGCAATAGTCTAAATACACCCCGATGTACTCGGACGAGTCTCTTTTTTCACCATTAGGATACAAACGAATCTTCCACTGAGCCGTTCTATTCGAGTTATTTGTGGCTATACTTTCAAATACGTCGCTGAAAATCGCGTCTCCCATTTGCTCTTTACACATGGCGAATTTGTTGATTGTCCATTTAAACCTGAACTTTTTCACTTCGATGTCCGTCTGGCACCATTTGTTGGTCAACTTCGCAGACATTCTGCAGTGCTGCACGACTGAAATGAGAAAACAAAAAAGACCACTGTTATTACACAATACACAAACCCGTTTTTTACAAAGTGCCAAATGTACACAGAAATAAAATGAAGCTTTCAACTAAAGTTGGTCCGCGGTCGAGTAGATTTCTCGGATCCAAGAAGTGACCCTGTTTACGCTGACATGGTTGTCCAATGGGTGAAGTTACTAAAGTACCCAGTGACTCACATAACTTTAGGTAGCGTTGAATCATAGTTTTCAAAACCGAACCGAAACCGAGCCAAAATGACATTTCTCAAAATCAAATGAACCGAAAAAGAACCAAGACTAAATTGACCAAACCGAACCCACCCCAAAACCCAAAAGTTCACAAACCAAACCGAAACATGCCACAAATTCCCGAACTTAACCATATTTTGGCTGAATCAAAACAAATGTTTGCTGGAAAAACCGAATTCTTAGAGCATGAAAATTGTCTAAGTCCGGAAATCACACGACTAAGCAATAACGGAGTCCGGACTCCGGACGACTAGCCACAGAGAATAAACATCCGATTATCATCATTGGCTACTCGCACTGCATTTTAACCATTTTTGGATGAAAAACTTGTAGCATGTCTGTTGCCAATGCATTGTTGAATTGACTGTGAAGTCATGTAAAAACGGTCAATGGGTAACGGTACAGTTGCGGCCGGCCAGGGATGTTATAAAAGCCGGCTGATTGAGTATTATCCGGCCGGCCGGACAATACTGGCTTTTACTGGCTTTTACTGGTTTTAACCGGCTTTTACTGGCC
>WNLI01050003.1:0-11294 GCA_025802215.1 Wirenia argentea
AGGAAAGAGGCCATCAGTGTACCGAAGCACTCTGGTGGAAACTACAGATGTGTGGTCTGGGTATCATCATCTTCACTCAGTGCAGAAACGAAATGTTTAAATTACGATATTGACTAAATGTGAATGCGTGAATGGGGCAGCTATTTACACGAAAAGGAAAAACATGTCCTTTTGTGCATAATTAATTATCTGTTGGTGATTACATGCTAGGCCATACATGAAATATCTATATAAAGATCGCTCTTGTAATTATATACAGCATTAGAGCTACGTAAATCTAATAAGTTACTCATTGTTTATCCGGCACTGTTCCCATATCCTGCATATCATACCTCCAATTACATGATGTCATCCATAAGAATCCATGTAAACCGAGGCTAACCGTAAATTCTTCCTTGCACAGTCCATCTACATAGCACATACAAATGGTTAAACAGGCTGGTAACACCATCTTTTCATACTGTAGTATTGTAATGGTATAATCATGCCCATAGACACACCAGTAATGCCCAAGGATACACTAGTCAGTAGTTACATACCTGCACCATAAGCGACGGCTTCATCAGGGTTGATACTCTTGTTCAATTCTTTCCCGTTGAAGAAATCCTGGAGCATTTTCTGGATCTTGGGGATACGGGTGGACCCTCCAACCAATACGACCTGAGGGGAGTTGTTAGGTTAGGATTAGGGTTGTCTTTTACCGAAACTGTTTTGGTAAAATATTGCCGAAAGCAAGGGTATCGGTAAAGTTTCGGTTGTGCCGAAACTTTATACAATTCCAGAAACGGTTTCGGTTCGGTAAATCCATGTATTTATTTTACAGAAACTTATCTGGTCTCTCGGTATAGTTTATGAAAATTTGACTTTCAGTATCATTTTGAATGGTTTCTGGGGTATTGGAGGTATATTTTCAGGAAATATTACGGTTTCGGTAAAATTCTATTTTTGGAAGAAATTTTTGTTTCGGTTTGGTATAGTTTTGGTACAAATTCGGTAGCACGGCTTTCGGTATAGTTTCGGTAACAACTAAGAATTTAAAATCCTGGTTTCAACACAACACTGCTTGGGAATACATGAGTTGGTGTTATGACCCAGTATAAATTGGCGAGGCTAGGATCCACTGCTCGAAGACAATGTACAAATGAATGGATTTGGGGATGCGAGTAGAACCTCCCACCAGTACAAGCTGTTTGAGGAGGGGGGTGGTGCGAGTTAGGTTAGGATGCCTTGCCCAAGAAGAAAAACATATGTACAATGACGCCTTTTTGGACGTTGACAAGATATTGGCCAAATAAAACAAGTCCTCTTCGTGGAATAAAAACTACAACACTAATTTTTTTTTACCAGAACAGCTGGTGCCAACACTAGTAGCCTACTGTTACACTAGTTATGGACTGTGGGTATATTTGTCAGATTACTTGCGACAGTATTTTATAGAGTATCAGACATCCAAGGAAAGAGGCCATCAGTGTATCGAAGCACTCTGGTGGAAACTACAGATGTGTGGTCTGGGTATCATCATCTTCACTTCAAAATATTTTCTGAAAGCTTAAAAATTATACTAGGTATAGAGTTTATGGAGTCAATATAACTTCACATTATGAGGCCATGGAATAGTGATTGTCAGTTTCAAAATCTTAGGACAAATATTTACGACATGTTGAAATCCATAATAGGTGTTGCAACAACTGAAATTCAGTTGTCGGGAAATTTGATCTGTTAGAAGTATGAGCTATGAAATACAGTAATTGATAAATTACAATAATAGTTAACCCTCTACATGCTGGGAAGTAATAAATTAATGTAAATTATTAACAAAATGTTGATATAAACAGCAGGGAGAGGGTTAAAATTCAAATCTTACACTTACCTCATCAATCTTAGCCTTCTCATACTTGATGTCAGCGAGGGCTTTCTCCACCGGTTTCATGCACATGCGGAACAGATCGGCGTTCTGTTCTTCAAACCTGCAGAAAGCAATTCAATCAAAATAATCAACCAGTCATATGAATCAACTAATGACAGAGTGAGCCGTCTTCACAAATGTAGCAATCAATTCATCAACCAATCACATTTAAGCTTTCACAGCCAGTTCATACATATGTGTTCTGTTCAACAATCACAGGGAGAGCTTTCTTCGAACAACTAGCAATCAGACTTTCTTGAGCTTTCTTGATTTCATACACATGTGGAACACATGGATCAGCTCTTCAAACCTGCAGCAATCAAGCAAGTAATCAATTTATACACTTCAGATGGTACATCTCGTTCTGTTTTCAAAAGCTCGTTTCCGATTTCTTTAAATTAATGGCGTATACAATTAAAGCCCGATTAAAATATTCAATACTTCATTTTGTTTAGCCAAACTTTTAGGCAAAAAGATATTTTTAACCAATCGTGATGCGTGTACAGTACACCACACGAGTGGTAGCTTCATTCTTGAACACAAGTATTGATCAGCTTCAATAAAATTCACTCTAACATTATTAATAGTAATCTATAAGCACAAGTGAATCAGACATCCAAGGAAAGAGGCCATCAGTGTACCGAAGCACTCTGGTGGAAACTACAGATGTGTGGTCTGGGTATCATCATTTTCACTCTACAAAATTAATGCCGAAATCTGTTTGGTAAAACAAACCATTTGGTAAACAACGCCAAATTTCGAAACCGGTTACAATTTGTGCTGAATAATAACCGTAAATGTTCAACAAGCCGTTACAAGCCACGTACTCAATTTCTAGTTATAGGCTGGTAGTGGTAACCACTAAATGTAAAACACCACATTGACCAATCCGTGCGATATGTGGCAATAATAGACATGCTGCCATAAATTGCAAGCCTATGTTAGATCGGTAAATTGACGGTAATACCTCATACATAACATTTTCGCATGAATGCTGCAGCTTAAGATCATGCTTTTAAATAATTAGCTAAAATCTCACCTAGCTCGGGTGATACTGACGTAGTAGTCAATCCCCTCGAACAGTGAATCTATTTCGATAGAGGCCTGAGCACTCGACGACAACGTACGCTTGGCCCGCTCACACGCAGTTCGCAGACGTCGTACGGCCCGCTTGTTCTGTCGTAGGTCCTTCTTGTATTTCTTTTTGAAGTCATCGGCGAAGAAACTGACGAGACGATTGTCGAAATCCTCGCCCCCGAGATGGGTGTCCCCTTGTGTGGCCTTGACCTGGAAATCGGAATTTTTATTGAGATAAGTGGTTCAATAAAAGTATCCACACGGCCTTAGAGAACACTGTCCATTGTCCAACCAGGCAGTATGAGTGATGGCCTTTAAGATTTTTTCTCCTAATTTTTATAGCATTGTCTTCCCGTTAAAGTATGTAGTGACCTCACTACAGTCGTGTGCAAGTAATTTCACAACACCGATAAACAATAACATAGCTGGAGTAATAGTTGGCTAACGCCAATGGTTGCTGGGGGGCCATCCTGAAGGGTCCCGATCTTAACCCCCGAAACCCTACTGATGGATGGTTGTCGGCTGATGACCAGCGATACCTCATAAACAATTTTATTAATTTATGTGGGGCTATTAACAACAATACCATACGAGCTCTACAAGTCCTTTAAGAATAAGTTTGTCGTAATGTCATACTAATTTTAAATCGGACAACACTGAGGAAATTGACCACTATTTGTTAGATAGAATCTAATATTTTATCTACTCTATTCCATGAACATAATCTGTCTATTTATAATACGTAAAATATGTAATTATTTCTGGTTGTGTATGGTATTTACGACATAATTGGATGTTAGCCAAAATATCGTATATTATGTATGACTATAATAATAGTAGAGGGTATGGCTATGTTAAGTATATAGTTCATGGACATAGTATTTTTTTTCTTCAGATTAGCAATTATTATGTAGTATGGCATATACAGTACAATAATTAGTAACTCTGTAGGCCCCTAGATCCTACTACTTTTCTACAAGGCTATAAGTACATCATTGTATTTAGTTATCTTTTATTATAACTAATTACATGTTCAGATTATTATATGCATACAGTATATATTTGTACTGTGTATACAGTTGATGTATAGCCTATATTTTTACTGTCTGTACATTTATTTGTCAATGCCTCTCCCACTACACAATGCTTTTGATGTTAGCTTATCATTTTGTTATTTATTTTATTGTAGATTCATATCTTGTTGTTGGTGTATAATGTCTGTAGGTATTATGTACCTAATACAATATTCGTATCGACTCACTCAACACTTGATACACTCGACAATAAATATCATTACATCAATACGTGAGGATTCCTCGTCATCACGTAATTAGGCCGCAGGGTTAACTGTTCATATACAGTATGACTCACCGGTTGTTCTAACAGAGTACGTTCAGCAGATAGTTGATCACAGAGTTTCATCACACCTTGTGCTTCCTCGACGTCACCTTGGCAACCTAGTTCTTCGGCCTGGAATATCATGAGGTCAAGGTCACATTATAAGGTCAAATGGCTTCCTCGACATAACCTTGGCAACCTAGTTCTTCAGCCCGCAATCATTACAATGTCATAAGGTCAAGGTCACATTAGTACAAGGTCAAATCATAACAGGTTTATCACATCCTGAACTTCCTCGACGTCACCTTGGCAACCTCGTTCTTCACCCTGGCCCTGCAATGTCATACGGTCAAGGTCACATTACAAGGTCAAATGATCACACCGGTTGTTCTAACAGAGTACGTTCAGCAGATAGTTGATCATACAGTTTCGTGACACCTTGGGCTTCCTCGACGTCACCTTGGCAACCTAGTTCTTCAGCTTGTAATGTCAAAAGGTCAAGGTCATATAACTTGTATTCCAAGATCTAATGAGTTTCACCACACCACGGACTTCCTCTGCATCACCTTGACAACCTAGTTCTTCACCCTGCAATGTCATAAGGTCATGGTCACATTAAAAGGTAAACAGGAATGCAGTTTAGAAATCTAGTAGTTTATACAAGTTATTCACTTGAATACCTACTTAAAAAATATTTGTTGTAAATTTGACATTTTAAAAGTATTTGAACCGGCCCGCAGGGTTCACACTGGGTAAAAAACTGTTTGTGCCAGACTATGTGCCAATCTAATTTTTGTTGTGCCAATATCAATTTCCATGTGCCTAATAAGTAATAACTAAATGAGTTCATATAATTTTAAGTTAATAGAGATTAGCGCATCATGGTCTTCATGGATGAACAGACTCAGTCAGAGAACATGATTCACCAAATATGATGCTCAAAATAATTGCTTAAAATTCCATCTTATGATTGTCAATCGCTATCACTTTGGACCAATCATTCTATGTGACACTGCTCTATGCCCTCCTTTTGCACTAATAATTGCTGTTGATTTTGAGAAATTGTGAAGGTAATGTTGTAAAAGTGAGATGGCTAGACTGTTAAAAGTGTGACCAGTACATCCAGGTTTAGTTGGTAAATAACAACTCCCTTGTGAGTTGTGACAGAGCTTGTGCCAATGAAGTTTTTTAAGTGCCAAAGTAGTTTTTAAAATCGCCAATGGCACGAAATGCGCGCGTAGCGTGAACCCTGGTTGCGCTAACTGACTTTATCCTCGCGCCTCATGGCCCATCCAAAAAAAGTTCGCAAAAATTCTTTAAAAATTACAAAAAATCGAGAGAAAAAATAGAAAAATCGAAAAAAGTTCGAAAAATAAAAAAACGAAAAAATTCAAAAAAAGTCAAAAATGTCCGAAAAAGTGAAAAAAGGTGAAAAAACACGAAAAACCCGAAAAAAAGTGAAAAATCCGAAAAAAGTTCAAAATGTCTCCTGCAAAATGGTGGCACTTTTTATTTGGCACTAAAAAAATATATTTGGCACTATTTTTGGCACATGATTTGGGTCCAGGGTGAACGCTGTTATTATGTGCTCATACATAGTGTTCGAATAGGTTACTGTGTTCTTGGAGGTGTCCTTAGACAAGGCATCTCATGTGATGGTCTCTGCTGAATCAAATGTACACTTGGGTGCGATTGTACATATATGCCTTAGATGCAGTAACCACTGGCTGGGCATGTGAGAAAGAGTGTGACAGTCATTGACATTTGACAAATATTAAGTCCCGTATAGACGTGGGACACCTTGCTTTTAAAAAGTCTAACATATATAACAACAGTACACACGATAGCTCTATTATCTGCAATTATAGTCCTAATATAACACATACAAAGGATACATGTTTTTGGATTGAAATATACAAGCCAAATGTACGCTATACTGTAGGCTATGCCTTAGGCATGGTCGAGGATGTATAAGGTGGGAAGGACTCGTATATGGACATTTAAAAAGTAAAGTGTGATATTTAAATGCCTCATTTTAGGACCTCGCGATCTGCCAAATGTTACTTCATGACCGTGCGAGAAAAGATGTGAGCAAAGGATCAAACATAGGCCTACACCATGCCAGAATGCCCTCAACAAAATATAATCATAATAATTATACGCACGGCCAGCTTTACTTGCCGATCTATACATAACTTCCAATGCTCATATAGAAATAGGAGAATGGTAGAAATAAACTATGAATAAAAATAAAATAAAAAAATGAAAATTTGTACAAGCAAGCCGACGTTTAAAAAAACCCAGATGTGATAAAAGCTAGGAGGTGGATTGGCCACGTTCTGAGATTCGATGACTGTCGGATTGAACTAGAAACCTGCAGGAAAGAGATCGGTGCGCCGCTGATAGCATTTTAAGGGGCGCAGTATAAGTTATGTGATTGATTGATTGATTGACCAAAGAAACATGGCGACGAATGGTGGAAAAAGAGCGCGACACATCTGGGTGGTGAACCTGGGCAGAGGCGGCACAGAGGGCGGCGAACCAGGCAGACTGGTGGGTCCTTGTACGTACCCTATGCGACAGCTGGCACTCAAGTAAGTAAGAAATAAACTAACCGTGGAGCGTTTGATCGAGTTGACGCGTTCCCGATGAATGTGATACAGTTTGACGATACTCATTTTGTCGTTATCAATAGTCTCCCCTTCCTCGCGTGGTATTAGCTCCAGACCAAGTTTTCTACAAGATGGGAGTAAATACAAATTATAAGCAATTATAGAAGCAATTATAGCCAATTTTATGTATAACAACAAATATATGACTGATCACTGGCATGATTTCATAGAACCACAGAACACCAAGTTCCCATATCCATAGAGTGTCAAAGAGAAATCCAGTCGACACAGATGATAGAGAATGATATCTGCCAGAGGCATAGGGAGCGAGGATCAAGAGAATCATCTGTTTTCACGTTGGTGCGCCCGCATATCAGAGTAACCAGATGGTCATTGTGAGTGAATATCTGAATGAGCTCTACCACCAATGCAATGTGTTGCAGCCATTTATGAGAATGTGGAGTGGCCGCGCTCTCTTGGTCTTAGCTTCTGTATTCTTTGTGGCTAATTAAAGGACCGCATGTAGGCCTACACCGCTTAAACAATCTCGCTTCTCTCCCTGAGATAATCACGAGGGAGGTGAACGTAGGTCTACTGAGAGTACAGCCTGACATGGTGCCTTCCCCCACAAGTCACACTGAGTGAAAATGGACGAGACGTGTACTGCGAACCTTGCTCTGAATCTGTATCGCAAATGATGGACGATCATCGGGATATATCTTTGGCTGTTGAGGTGGTACACTGACCCAAGCTGAACAGTGAACAGTCTGAGCCACAGCGATCAGTGAAAGTACACACACGCGTAGCCTACTTGCCCCAATATTTTTTGGGTCCTATATAGGCGCCCATAAGCATAAATTAGCTACTGTTGGAAAGAGGAAAGATTGTCCTTTCTATATATAACTCATGGTTATCCTTATGATAGTTTTTCACATATAACCATCTGTTTCGAGGGTACTTTTTTTCTGACACACCCTGTATAGTACTTATCACCAATCATTTGCATGGTACGATATACCCGCTATGGCCAAAAACATTAAATACTAAATAAATAAATTATAATTTTTTCGATTGGTCTCGATGGTTTATCGATCGATATCACGTGACGCGCATAGGTCACTGTGGGAAAACACGCAGCGTGCAGAAATTACTCTCTGACTCGATCTGCTCCAGCAGACTATACTGTACAAGTATACACAGTATATATATGGAACTAGACAAAACTGTAGGGTTTATTATGGCGTGGCATGGTGTTAGTAGTATTAATTGACTTAATTAGCCTTCGTGGTGGTTATAATAGATTTGCGATATACCCTTTAAATGTATTGAACATTGCAATGACACACCTCCAGTGGGGTATATGTGGTATAATATAGAAGTGAACTGAGTCGTATAATTGGGTGTCTCGATTTAGGGTGTCTTTATACATAAGATGGCCGCCGATTTTTATAGTCTTAAATTAAACATTGATTGACCAATGTGGATGTCGCCTTTTATCTATAGCGATAACCGTGTTCATCATAAGATGAAGTTGTACAATGCCAATGTATAGGTACGCCAAAAATAGACAAGAGCCGACAATTGACACCCAACAAGATATCACTGCGGCATCAACGTCCGTTGTCGCAGGCACCCGCACACTCACGTTCACGCGGAGTGTCTCAGGTACCGCGCCAGACGATTTCGACTTCTCCTCCAGTTGCATGTATCTGCTGGCAGCCATAGGGGGTGAATACGATGAACCTAACAACGAAATTAGTATTCATAGTGGTCGTGAAGTGACGGGTGCGCCGTGGTGTGAAGTGTTTGACGCATTGACTGGTTAGTCCTATTGTGGTCCACGGGAATGTACAAAATGTCAGTTCTATTATTGAATTTTGAATTTTTTGAATTTATTTGCAACGTATTGTACAATATACGCATTAAGCATAACTGTAGGCCTAACATGTCACTATCAGTTGATGGCAGTATTTTATGCTTAAGATTCACTGTTCCAATGTCTATCTTTAGTCTATACTACTGTAATGAGAGCTCTACGAGCTACCGCATACTTTGTAGGCTACATTCCATAATGTAGGCTAATGTTGGACAGTTTTCCGAGTTTGACATATTTCACAATCGGCAGTATCTGCGGCCCCTATTTAATTGAGATATGCGTTCAATTTAGCTCGATCAATTAGAAGTCCATTTACATTAACCTGAGATGTCTATTTGGATAGGTTACTTTTGATAGGGATTTGCTTATAATGTGGTATTAAGTTGTACATTGTTCTTGCATTGTCACTATTTGTCCATGTGGCTTGCCATTGATCATAAAAATCTGTTTATACAAAATAAACATATCATTTCTTGTTGGTTGTACAGGCATTTGTTCGTATTCTGGTATTCATTTGCAAGTTCGTTTTTTTTGTTTTGCAATTCCGTCAACAAATTCATGGTCTTCAAGGCAGTGGCCAGGTATCCATACCATATTCACTCTTTTGCCTGTTAATTGTATCCTGGTTATGGTTCTTGATCTCGTTTATTATTTGGTTTTCATGGTGATAGCCATATTGTCCTAGTGTATTTACTGCATGTAACGAGTCACTGAAAATTAGGTACTACACGACCCTACACGTTTTCTTCTGTAAATGTGATCCCCACTCCCCTCGTCCCGCCTCCTCATACTGCTCTCCCATATATACCTACTATTCTATTCTTGCACTTCCCGCTCTTCCCAATAACATCCTGCTCCTATGCTCTTCATTCATCCCACTCATTCACTTACTACTCTTGCTCCCCCGAAAGGCTCTTGTCTTGTCTCCTCTACTTCACGGTCAGATCACTGGTAGTACCGATATACGGATCAACCTGAAAAAATTGGCATTTTTTAAAAGAATTATTACGCGCACTTGGTCGCGCCAAATGCGCTTTTACGCGCAATTCTCCCGCCATCGTATAATTTGCAGAAATTTTAATTCAATGTAAATTCTTTACCATCGTCATGATTTAATGCTACAGTGGTAAAACTAAGTTTTAATATGGATATACTCCCCTCCTCCGGTTCTATATGAAAAAAAAACCCCTCAAATTATAAGTATATTCCTATCTCTTCTGAACTGTTTTATATCGGCAGGTAAACCAGATAAACACACGAAAAGCCTAGGCCTATAATAGTCTACAGCATCTTATAGTATTTACATTCGCGTTACACCAATTTTCTCATTGACAACGCAAAATTACAGTTACGACAACCACTACGCCTACGACTACCACCACTACACCTACTACAACCACCACTACACCTACTACAACCACCACTACGCCTACTACAACCACCACTACGCCTACTACAACCACCACTACGCCTACTACAACCACCACTACACCTACTACAACCACCACCACTACACCTACAACGACTACTACGACTACGCCTACTACAACCACCACTACACCTACTACAACCACCACTACACCTACTACAACCACCACCACTACACCTACAACGACTACTACGACTACGCCAACTACAACCACATCTACGCCAACTACAACCACGACAACGCCAACTACAACCACCACTACGCCTACGACAACCACCACTACGCCTACTACAACTGGTTCGTATTGGTCTATTGTGTCTGAATTTATCTTAGGCAAGCAGCGAACCCCTGCTTGCCCGCACTAGTTAGTTTAGTGTTGTCATGAAAAATGAGAAATATTCTGCCCACATCCGGTGATTTTGACCATGTAGACTAGTCCCCTCACCAACCACTTTATATATATCATTCTAGAAATCCTTTATATTATAATAAATTATGCCATGAGCATCGACCGAGTGTTTACCTCTAATAACTATGTAGGGCTGTCCATGCATGGGAAGCTCTTCTTCTGGATTTCTCCCCTAGAATTGGGTTTTAACCCTGTGAGTCGTTAGCAAACTCATAGATCTGAGACATGGCAGTTCGCACAGTAGGCCAAGCTATCCTGTTTATTTCTTTGGCCTGGCCTGATTCTCCGTGCATGGCTATGCTACCGTCGCGGCCAAACAAAGACACCGCCACAAAGAGATACCGTAACGACGGGTTAATGTCGCGCACGACGGTCAGATATGACATATAGCCTACTGAACAAGAAGGGAAGTTATTGGAGTGACCTAAATCGGCAGACGCGTAATTCTACGAGCGAGA
Source organism: Wirenia argentea (assembly GCA_025802215.1). Taxonomy (NCBI): domain Eukaryota; kingdom Metazoa; phylum Mollusca; class Solenogastres; order Pholidoskepia; family Gymnomeniidae; genus Wirenia; species Wirenia argentea. The sequence goes on from WNLI01050003.1 coordinate 11,106, forward strand.
AGTTAATAAGAAAATACTTACTACTTATTTACTCACTCACGCACTTAGGCCTACTCACCCCTCACTCACTCATTATTCAGTTAGTCACTGATTCACTCGCTAATTCATTCACCACCCACTCACCCACTCACCCACTCACCCACTCACCCACTCACCCACTCACCCACTCACCCACTCACCCACTCACCC
>WNLI01050114.1:0-11292 GCA_025802215.1 Wirenia argentea
TATTTGTTAAAGGACGCGAATTGATAGTCGACCCGAGTCAGCCCGGGCCACCCCGGGTTCATGTAATCACCCCCTAACATGTACACAAATACGATAATCTGAGAATAAATTTACGGGTTTTAGGATACAACCAATACATACAGTACTGAGATTGAAATAGTTGGCGAATTTACGGAAAGATTATTTAGGTGTGCAGTTTTTTTGCGCGCCTCTAGGTTTGAGACGAGTTTGAGCTATGGTGAGCTAGAGAAAGATTAAAAATTGAAAAACTGCAATTCAATTTATCAGGTAATTTTTAAAAAATGATCGCTAACCTAATTAAAGCTATAATTATGGAAAATATATTTGACCAATTTTCTGGCAAAATAATCGGTATAATATTTTAAAATGTAATATTAATTTTTAAGTGGACCGCCCTTATTGACATGGCAGCCTTATCTAAGTTATCAGTGAATATGTCATAGGTCCTGATTAAATAGACTGTAAAACCGAGATCTGATATGAAATGGCAAGCTGTATAAAGTTCATGAAGTAGTATGATTTAAACCTAGATACACGATAGTGAGATTAAAGTGGATATTTTATATTATGTGAAAATTTATTGTAATAAAATCAATTTAAAATATTGTCCTATTAAAAACAAGTTTGTCTCGGTATTTGGCTTAGTCGTCGGAATGAAGCCAAATATTGAAACCAACTATTATGTATACACTTATGATTTACACACCATATGGCAGGTAACTGTGAAATAATAAAGGACGTAATATTGAACGGATATCTAATACAATATTACCTTGAAGAAAATGCTCAAAACGGCACAAACCACATTACACAACTGATGCACTATTTAAAAAATGTACAGCGTGCTTAAAATTTGCTTTTGGCTCTAATTTTGATAGACTAAAAATTATGTATCTTTATAATATTGGCAAATGTATTAAATTTCATAAAGTAATACTGCCACATAAATTAATACAAAATATTATGAAAGATGTATTTGGCACAAAAAAATTGCATTTGGCACCCAAGATATCTGGTACATAGTTCACACCTGTAGCTTGAACCAATGAACTTGCGATATTGAAAAAGTATCTATATATCATAAAAAAAGGTTTACTAGTATAACTCTTCTGATAAGATATGTGAGGATATTCAATAAACTTGGAGTACTTCCGGAATTAGTTTGAATGTCTCGAGGTAAGAATTCTGCCTAGGATTCATATAATATGCATACTATACTCTTGATTATGATGAGTACTATTTATATATTACGGTATCAATTTATCATATTGGTAATATAATTTCAGTTTCAACCTAATTGACCGTAATTGAGTGGTGATCGTTATCGATGCTCGCGTTATCAACATTTTTCTGGGTTTTTAAGGCGGGTAATGCCGGGTATAAAAGAATGATACACGCCATGATTTTATGTATAGTATAGTTGGAGGTTAGAGAATTACCTCGGCCTGTATAGGCCGAGCGGCGAGCAATGCTTCTCTTCCTTTTCTTTTCTACTAACGGTCCTGGATCCCGTATGCGGTTCAGAATGGATCGTGCTTTTTAGGCAGTTTCTACCATCCCTTTTTTTTGTTATCCGTGAACTTTGACCACTTGCGGTCCGAAACGGCTTGCCGGGGCGTAGTTTTCTAGATACACGCCTCGATAACAAATCAACCTACCTACATAACGACTTCGTACGGTGAAAAGTGGAGTGCCAGTCCTCTAATTAAGAAAAGCGATGGGTAACATGCCACAGGTTCAATGACCCTCTGTATAGGTTCCTGAATTTATCAATACGGGAACCTATCCGGAGTATCCGCAACCTGAATGTACTGGCTTATTTCGAGGCCCCTCGGTAGTTGCAGAATTTGGGTAACCAACCGATACAGGTTTTAACACTAAAACAGTAAAATATTGATTCTGGATGAATGAGATCCTTATTATTAGGTTATGGTTCAGTATGCACCATTGAAGCCTCCCTCATCCCTATTGTCTCAGTGTAATGCGTGGGAAAACTGTTGCTATCCACCGCAGTACAAAATGGTTGTAGTGTAAATTTTACTCACTGGCCATTTTGATGGACAGAAATATTTTAGTGGCCATCTACAAACTGTACATGTGCTAATATCAAATTATGAATAACGGTATCAGCCCATGAACAAATCTTGATGGCCACTAAAATATCATTTTTGTCCATCGATCATGGCAATTACTGTGATGACGCGACATGCAAAAGTGCCATCTGGAAGTGAGATGATAGCGGACAAACAGTGAAAAGTGGGGACGTATCCACAAAATATAGATTGTGACACCAAATGGGCCAGAGACATTCATCCTTTCTTTTTAGGTGTTTTTTTTTTGGTGTTCGAGGTTGAAAAACATACCATAGTTTTGATTTGAGTTGGGAAAGTGCTATGTTGTGTAAGGAAATGCAAGTGAATATCAATGCAATGAATTGAAATGGCACCTTCCACAGTCCACACATTGGTTTTGGCATATATATATATTTTTGAAACAATTCTGAATTATTGCGACTGCTGATGGAATGGGTTGCTTGAATGAGCAATAGTGTTGCTGTACAGGATGTGGTAGACATCCCAGAGGTCAGACATGCGAGATGCTTGTTAATTTTGGTGATCTTACAAGATCTCGGCTGCAAATTGCAAATCAATTATCACTATTGTGATTAAACTTTTAAAATCAGAAATGCAATTTTATGTCTTTATCTGGGGTCCTTCTATATGTGGAGTTTGGACTGAGTGAATTTAGCGCTTTAAGCATATTTTTCTCGTTTTTTTGCGCACTTTTAGGACAATTGTTAAATAATTAGTATTACGGTATAGAATTATGGGTGATCCAACTTACATAATACAGTTGGATAAAAAGTAAGTCCATGAAATAAAGAAGCTCTGTACACAGTCGTTTCCATTACAGGACCAAATGAGACTGAACATACTCACTGGATATGTGGGTAGAAAACTAAGAATAAAATATCGGTATTGAAAACCATTATTACTATGTACAATAATATAAAAGTAGAAATACTAACGTACAAAGGGTACAATATATAAACCGTACAGGAATACAGGTCCATACTCAATAACCTGGGTACAAAAATTATTGTGAAATAATGTTTTAAAATTGACTTATTTAAGGTACTAGATATGTGCAATATTGTATTATGCTGTATGATTACTGGGTGACTAACAAAACTGGATGTGCAACTGTGAATACTTACTGTATAAAGTATACCAAAAAAAGGACAGAAATTAAAAAAGGGTTGAATCGTAAAATATCATGAGAAGCGATATGAAAATGAATCTAGCAAAAACTACATAAATCTGGAAGGTCTAGATGAGATACTAAAATTTATCGTGTAAGGTACCAAACATGAAAGGATGACAAATGTATAACAAAATAAGGTGAATACCAAGCAAAGTACAACTCTGTACAGTATAATGACTAGGGTACATAAATTGCAATTATGCAAAATAACAATTGAGTTGAAACTGGTTACTGGTGTACATATTGTGATAATAGGCTATTAAAATAATTATGTCTATGTTAAGTTTTCGGTAGAATATTGCCTGCTTATTAATGTGGATAATCACTAGTTAGTTCATACAATGTTATGTGCGTACAGGCTGGCTACGTAAAACTGTCCATTATCCCATTGCCCCGCCCTCAATGTAGGTTCTCCAATCATGCAGATTGCATTCATGAGATTTGTAATCAGTTGATGCATATCTCCACCAATTTTGCATAAAATTATAGATTTTTAAATACGAATCGAATCGTCAATATAAAATTTATTCAAAACCTTGTATCGCAATTTATCCTGTTTTAAGAAAATATCATTTTGTGTTTTTTTTTACAGTCAATCGCGTATCCTGAATACAAAATTTATAGATCACTAAAGGTGCTTCCTTTGTGGCACTTGATGAGAAATTTTGTAGTTTTGTAGTTGGGGTCATTGATCCACGGACTCGTTTCCACTTATAATCAATGTTCTTTGTGCCAAAAAATCTGCCAACAGCCAATTTAATAGCATCCAAAGAAATAAAAAAACTTAGTAGTTTTCCGTACACTTCCTGTTTGTCTCTCATACGTTCATGACTTGAGTCAGCCAGTAGGCACATACTCCCTGACTTGTGTAACTGTGATGTAAAGACCTGATGTGGTGTTCGCAGGTGGAAGAGGGGGCGGCGGCGGTGGCTTTGGTGGTGGTGGTGGTGGTGGTGGGGAAGGAGGTATGTGTTAATGTATTTTTCTTGTATATAGCTCTACGTGAATATGTTGTGCCTCGTTAATGTAAAGTACCGGTAAAGTCTTTTCAAATCTAAGATCCAACCAAACAAGCCAACTGTCGTACTAACACGTGTCTTTATTGCTTGCTTACTAAAGGTGACATATCATGCCGAGTTCGGGTGGCATTGACAATCTCTGACCATTTCACCCTGTCCAGCATCGCCGTGTGTAGATCCTATGTTTCCAAACCTGTATCTTTCGCTAGTTTTGATAAAAGTGGTTTCCGGCCGACCCCTGTTCACCGTCCCTTGTTTAGGATCCCAGAGAATCGGGCTTGATACAAGTTCAATCTTGTATCAGTGTATCAGTACCTATTTTAAAATAATATTCACATGTAAATGATGTAATCTTGCCGCTATGCAAACATTTCTTCACGCGTTTCTTGGCTAGATGTTCTAATGAACAGGGAATGCCATAACAATACTATGCAAAGTTTTTATAGTAATATGTTGTCTCTTAAATTGCTAATTCTAAATGTGACGTGACACAACACAAAAGTCATGTCTGAAAGGAAAAAGGCTCCCATTTACAACATGATTTCACTTGAATGTATGAGTACTGAGTAGTAGTTGGATGAATACTAATGAATTATTTACATGTATTAACCCAATATCTGTCGACAGACATGGAGACTCAGCTGGACACCATCTTTGTACAAGGCTTGCCGACGCACGCAGCAGAGGAAGAACTCAAGACCCACTTTGGTCAGATCGGCGTGATCAAGGTACCTATCTTATTATATGGCACTATGTACAGTCCATAATCCATTGTTATCAACCTGCAAGAATACAAGGTTATAACCCACAAAGTTGGCCGATTGGCCGTTACTGCTGCCTCCTACATAGAATGTATTCATTCCGCAGCAAGGTCGATTGGCCGTTACTGCTGCCTCCTACATAGAATGGATTCATTCCGCAGCAATATACAGTACGAGATCCCATAGTCAATTTTGTTTACTGCGAGATGATTTACTCGACAACCGTTAATCGTATGGCATTGCCTTTTTGATACCTTGTAGAATGTACATCCATGTATCTACCTACCAAATATTAAGTAATATAATCCATTGTGTGCCATTTTATAGTGCTATGAAAAAGTTTCTTTTTGACGCTCAGTATATATTGCCTGCGATTTATAGATATTATTGGTTCAGAAATCCGAACGCAGATATTTTGTGCGACAGTTTCCTTTAACATGTGTTTCATGTTAAGTTTGTCACTATAATATGTTGTGTTTCCTAACAGATTGACAAAAAGACCAACTCTCATAAGATCTGGATCTACAAAGACAAAAACAGTGGCATGTCGAAGGGGGAGGCAACCATCACGTACGAAGATCCTCAGACTGCTAACGCTGCCATCAAATGGTTCAATGGTATGTTCAACTTCCCTGTACATCTGATCCACATAATCCACACTAATCATTGGCGGGGGTAACTATATGTGGAGCGTGGGCTAATGCTGCCATCAAATAGTATGCTCTTATTAGCGGGAGATGCTCTCCTTAACCAGACTTAGTCCAGCTACATAGTACATACTAGGGGTCGGGTTAAGATACTGCCTTAGCATATAGACTTAATTTGACCTTCAATATCATCCCCATCATCCTTCAAAAGATACTATTTGCCTGGAGTATACCTTTAATGGTATGTTCACTGTAGTGTACATCTGATCTACATAACTCGCACTAATCATTGATAGGGGTAACTTCAACATAGTCATATAGGCTATACGTCGATAGAGGGGAGGGAATGGGGCAACCATTACATACCAAGCCCATTAAACTGATGGGTAATGCTAATGCGACCATGGCAAAAAACGTGTAGCATTTTTCCCGCGTTACTGTAATTCTTTGTGGAATAACTCCCCCCTGCTTACATAGCTAAATTGAGCATCTGGGCCTTCCAACTGGCTGAGGCCGGGGTTTTCTCCAGGGACTCCGCGGTTTTCCCACCATTACAATGAACTTTTGATCACTTTAGTGACTACATGTGTTGGGCATAGGTTGCATTGTTTGCCACGGCAACCACACTGTGGTATCATTCGAATGAATCGCACTAGTACGACGTATGTGCTAGAGTGTCTTAGGACTTTGCACATTGTAACCATTACGAAGATTACGTGTCGCATCAGGGTGTAGTCGGGAATAAAACTTCTCTTCAACTGCTCCCATTATTGCATCACATTGGACTAGTGCGAGAGGTCTATTGTCAGCTCGGAACAATAGTGGTATCCTTGGGCAAGGCATCTCGCTTCGCTGTCTCCGTTGACCCAACTGTAGAAATTGGTACTGCTTGTATGTGGTTTCTTTAGATGCGGTACTAGTAAGCCTTGGTTTGAGGATATGGCTCTGCTATGGAATGAAACTCATTGTTGTATATGGGGGTATTTTCTGTTCAGACTACTCGTAAGGAGTGGGTACCAGTCTCGTTTGTATTTTAGTGACCCTGCACGGTAAATTAATTACCACACCCTTTGCATTCGGTAATTACCACACCCCTTGCATTCGAACACAGAACCTTCTGTGTACTGTTTATACTAATTTTCTAGGTTAATTTATAAGTTGTATTGTTCTTTTCTAAGAATTATAATGTACTGTACATTAAAAATGTATCTATTACAGAGAAACCATTCAACGGAGAGGGCATGATCAAAGTGGAACTAGCTCAACGCAAAATGCCTGTTGGTGGTGCACGTGGTGGTCGAGGCGGCGGCGGTGGGCGAGGCGGTGGCCGAGGTGGTTAGTATACAGTATACATTACAGTAGATGTGGTGGCTGGCCCTTCACAATGCCGGTAGTCAATTGGTGGTAGAGGCGGTGGTGGCGAAGTGGTGGTCGTGGTGGTTACAGTAGTATACATTAGAGTAGATAATGTGGTGGCTAACCCTTTCACAACGTCGGTGGGTGTGGCGGGCGCGGGGGTGGTGGTTGGTGTACAGTATACACATTACAGTAGATAATGTGTCTGATGATTGTGGTGGCTGTCCCTTTCACAACAGATGTGGGTGGTGGCCGAGGGGGTGGTGGATGTGGTGGTTAGTTTAGTATACAGTATAGTAGATAATGAGGTGGTTGACCTCTTGGACAATGAATGAATATTGAATGCGAATGTGCATTTTGTACCGCAAATTCACTTGTCTCCGATGTTATGCTTGGATGTGCAGGTGGAGAATTTTCTATTTGAACTTGCGACCTTTCGGGCCTGTTATCATCTCAGCGAATATTGAACGTGTGCTCTCTAGTGAATAGTGACTGTATAATGTCTGTATGCCCTTTGATGATCCTTCAAAGTACATACATTACACAGTACACACATAGTCAACTCATCTAGAAGTGCAAAAAGCCGCCATACAACAATTAGGTCAGTTCTGCATAGGGCCAGAAAATGGCCCAAGCAGCGGATTTAATCCGACCTATTTTTACAAAACAATGCCCTTTGTTATACTGGATGATGTCGGTCTTCCATTGTGCTGTTGCCTTTGGTTAAACTCGTGGCAGGAGAAATATAAAACACAGTCATTCATGGCACTAATCCTGATTGCTGACTGACCTTTTATACCCATTGGTGGACATTCTGTTGCCGTTCTGTAGCCTACACGCTGCACAATATGCTACTTGTCACAGATCTCGTCGCCGATCTGACGCATTGCGGGATCAATTCACTAGCCTATAGTGTATCCTTTTTAGCCATGTTAAAATTAATTATTTTAGCGACTGGTAGCACCATCCCTGTACGCAAGTGTTGTATTAATGTTGTATTGACATCAGATGACCTGGCGGCGGCATAGGTGGTAGTGGTGGCGACGGTGGTGGTGACGGCGGTGTTGTATTAATGACATTGTATGACTTACTGTATATACCCTACAGGTTTCGGAGAAGGACGCGGTGGTGGTGGTGGCCGAGGAGGTGGTGGCGGGTATGGTGGTGGACGCGGAGGTGGTGGTGGTGGCGGCAGAGGCGGTGGTAGTGCCATCACTGTATGCTGTATGAATGACATTGTATGACATACCCTACAGGTTTCGGAGGAGGACGCGGTGGTGGTGGTGGTAGAGGAGGTGGTGGTGGGTATGGTGGTGGACGCGGAGGTGGTGGTGGCGGCAGAGGCGGCGGTGGTGGTGGCGGCGGCGGTGGAGGTATGTATGTTATTATATATATAGGAATTAGTGGTAGATAGAAAATTATGTCCCATGCCGCATTACAAATTTATACTACATAATTGGTGTACGTAAGGCCGTAAGCACATCATGTTTTAATCTGTGTAGAGACATCATTGCTGTACAAACGTACAGACGTAATATCCCGTAGCCATTAGGCTGTAATAAAACGTCTTTAAATAAAGTATAAAAAACTTTCATAGTCTGGTTAGTTTTACTAAATTTACCACTCTGGTGAAATACGAAAGTCTTGTCATCTCATTACTAGTCATTAGAGAGCGTTTTATATTAATAATAAATAATAGTCAATATTCACATTTGATGTCTTTTCACTCTTGGAAGACTAGTTCATTTGTTACATCTCGTGCACAAATGTGAACACTATGGTCCTAGACCAAGTATTGATGATACTGTACGGTATAACACAAATCAGAGATGCGACAAAACAATATCTCCAACTGGTTGATATGAAATAATGAATAATGAAAAATGCGGGTAGCTATATTAGGCTACACTATTATTATATTTATTATTTACCGTGGCTTTAATTTAAGACTATCCTAACTTATTATATACAAGTCTTGATGGCCACAAATACATGTCTTGATGGCCTCAAATACAAGTCTTGATGGCCACAAAAACTAATATACTGTATATATATACAAAAATGTGGCAACACACTTTAAAGACTAATTATACGAATACATAAATGACACAAAATTTCATGTACATCAGTACAGTGATGAAGAGTACACCAGTTCACCTCATGAAGAGTACTGCTGTACACGAAAGATTGTCATCATTTATGTATTCATATACTGTAATTAGTACAGTGTGGATCGAATACTCGACCCTGATACCCTGACCTGACTACACAACCTCAACATCAAAATCTGACTACGGCATACGCGAAAAAAAAGTACAGTGTGTTACGGTGTTGCCACATTTTTTTGTAAATAATTGGATACAAGATCTACCAAAGCTCCTTACTCCGAGACGTATAATTTGGCCATGTAAATCTATTACAATAACGTTTCTTCTATTACAGATAGCAGACAAGGAGACTGGACGTGTAGTAATGCGTAAGTACCAAGTACTATTGCTGTGTAGGCCTACTATAGGCCATTCTTTTAAGCAATATAGGTCAACATTTAGCGTAGCAGCGCGTTTTTGGTACCAAAATAATCAGATAACTAAAAAAATAAAAATGAACAACTGTTTACCGTTCTAGAAGGTGAGCTCTATTTATGCCGATTTTTAGAAGATGTTAAAATATGTTCCTAAAAGACATGTTTCCTTGGTTGGTTTCTTGCTCGTATTATTTTCAGGCGACAAAATGGCCATGTACTATTGAATAGGAACATCTTTTAACATCTTCTAAAAATATGCATAAATAGAGCTCACCCTCTAGAGCGGTAAACAGTTGTTCATTTTTATTTTTTTATTTTTCTGATTATTTTGACATCAAAAGTTTGCTGTTACACGGAATTTTGACCTATGTAGTGTATTTTGCTAAAAAGTATGGCCTAGTTATCTTCTTCACATATATCATGGCGTAGTCAGCTGTCACTGTGAGTAGCAACATCATGTCATGTCTGCCACCATTGTTAACCATTGTATCATACAGTCGTTCATGGCGGCGAGGTCCTTCGTGGTCGGTCTGGCACCTAAAGTCTCAGTTTTATACTTTCTAAACTAGAATTTTAAACTATTCACACAACATAAAAATATTGCTCACCAGAGCTTTCGTACGACGTCCACCGAACTTCATCAGTGAATGGAGGCAATCACGTCAGTCATGTGACTTCCAGCCAATGTCACATGACTTGATGGCGCGGGTGTAAATGCGGGGGAGGTTGTGGCGAGCACGGTCCCGGTCCCGGTTTACACCCGCGACATCAAGTCATGTAACATCGACCTTCATTCACTGATGAAGTACGGTGGACGTCGTACGAAAGTTCTGGTGAGCAATATTTTTATGTTGTTTGAATAGTTTAAAATTCTACTTTAGAATGAATAATCCACAACAGTTCAAACTTCCTAAACTCGTCAGTTTTATACATCCAATCACTGTGTTACAGAAGTGTCACGTAGAAAGCAAAAGTAACATTGTGTAAACATTTTGCGGATATGGGCGGGATGCTTAGTCGGTTAAAGAGTGGCTGCCACTCATTTGGTACCGAGGGCCGTGGGTTCGACTGTGCGATCGGCGTTTTATCTGAAAATTGTTCTGAGTGATTTCTCGGTGCTTTGTGGGTGAGATCTCCTAGCCACAGGTTATATATAGGTTGGGAAGTAAAGCCATTCATATAATTATTATAATTATACTTTGTATAGGAATCATAGTACGTTTGATGCCTTACTCACGTCTACCCTCGCATGCCCATGATGTAAGACCGACATTTGGTACATCAAGAAATCTGAAATGCGTTATATAAATGTCAGACCTTACTTTACTTGAACTTATTATACATCGTATGTTCCTACAGGTGTGTGAGGGAAGAATGGGTAGTTGTAGTTATCATACTGAAGATGACATAGCTGATTGGGCCGCCTCTGACTACATTCTCAGTGCAGGTTACTGGTTACATTTACATGGGCAGGGATAGCTTAGTTGGTAGAGCGTAGGATTTGTAATCCAAAGGTGGCGGGTTCGACCCCCGGCCGGTGCATTGTCAATTGGGTTTTTAGCTCACCTGCTGAGCTTTTGCAATCGGCTGCCGTCCGGCGTCCGTCGTCCTCGTCCGCGTCCCCGTCCCCGTCCGCGTCCCCGTCCCCGTCCCCGTGAACATTTGCTTAAAAAATCTTCTTCTCAAAAACCGTTTGTCCG
>WNLI01050225.1:0-11287 GCA_025802215.1 Wirenia argentea
AGGTTCAAGTCTCGCCGGGACCAGATTTTTGGCAACAAATTTCCACTTATTCTACCTAATTTGCATACAATGTTATTGGATCCATGTTTACCGCTCAGCATTCACAGACCAACTGCTTTTATACCTGGAGTATGTGCATAGTGTTCAACTTGGAACAATGTTTCAAGTTGCTACAAGTATGGCCGCCACATCTGGGCTTTATAAAAGTAGACTTCAGCTTTAATAATGCATGTTTACATTAAGTTCCTATCCCAATATAAAGAGCATCATAGGACAAATTATTATTTTTTTTTCTCAAAATTCAAAATGGCAGCCAAGATGGCCGCCATAAGTTGAAAAAGTGTACCTTTTTGAAACAAATTTTCTCATTACATACAGTATATATCGTTGAAAAATGAAACGTGGCGATTTTGTACAAAATAGATTTACGTTTTTGAAATTTTTCATATTTTCAAAATTTGCTGTACAATTCACATGTAAAAACCAATATTGTAAATCATCTAGGGAATAATTCAAAAAACTAAAACGCAACGGACATGACAATAGGCATAGGCTACTGTGATATGGGAATGTTTTAGAAAAAAAATTCCCATGACAACGCCCATGGTAACCCATTGAGACTCTCGAAATTGAAATTATTGTTCGTGGGGCCTACAGTTTTATGGACGATTAAGGGTTAATTAAGCATTCGGAATGCACCCATTTGAAAAACATCACCACTATAGTGTATTCTGAGTGTGTAATACTATTTTTTAAGAACTTTTGATTTTTCCATTTTTTCATCATATAGATGTCCTACCTTAAATATTATGTTATTACTTTCTGATGCTTTAATTATTAGTAATGTTTAAATACTAATCGTATTCAAATCTAACTTGAAAGAATCTAAATTGAAATAGATTGGGCTTTTTTCAAATTTTATACCTTAAATTGTGAATGTTGAGTAACGACAGACTTGGAGAAAAAAAATTCAAGGCAAATGTCTGACAGAAAACGACGCGGTATCATCATCGTGCAATGGTCAATTTTGTATGACGATTTTTATTTTATTTTACGCCATAAATTTAATGTCAAATATCAAATTGTGAAATAACAAGGATTCTTTCCCATCTTAGTATTGTAAAATTAAGATTTCCGCGGGTCCTGACCTTGCAGTTTAAGAACCACTGCTTTATGACATCCTATATATTTGACCCGGACATGTTTTAGGCTATTTCAAAATTTGATCAAATTTGATAATTACAGACTACGGTACTCCACGTATTGTCAATCGTGATAATATCAATTTTCTGCTAATATCGAGTGTTTTCAAAATCCAAAAATCATTCTTTACTGAGGTATAATCAAATATTCCTCTTAATATCAACTTTTAATGTCTCCTTTTTCACAAAAAATTTTTTTCTCAAATAAAACTTGGCATAATTTTTTGCGCGCCAACATTAGCTCCATAATGGTTTAACTATTTGAAATCCGCGAGCGATTCAAGCCTCTTTTAGAGGCTGCTTGTTTAGGTTATTCCAAAGTATTCAGTAAACATGGCAACGACTTGCTTGAAGCTATTCAAAGCATAATGAGACTGGTGTATATTCAATATGTAAACGGTTCGAAAGCATTTCTTTTATTGAGGTGCATAAAAAGAGACTTCTATTTTATAGAAAACGTACTAAAGATGTGAATTAAAAGAACAATAAAACAATGTTCGATTTAATAAGTACATGTTATTTTATTAATTTTTATATTAGGTATATTTTTCAAAACAGGCGAGATTTGGTATTTTTCTATTCCTTTAAAATTATGAAATATAAATGCGCAAAAATTATTAGCACAGGGACACCTTTCCACTCGCACAAGTTTCGAGCACATCTATATTGTTAATTCCTAAAGGACGTGGTGTCCATCACGGGAATGACGGGAGCCGCGTAATTCCCACAAAACCATCTGCCTTTGGCACGAATATCACTCCGCTGTGAACTGGAACTAAATTCTGCATATTTCTACAACTTTTAGGAAGGTACTGCAACTGTATCGATAGTATGTATTAACTAATATTATTGTAAAATGTACAAATATGCACATGTTAAGTTATAAATGCACATTATAACAAAATGACTGAGTATACATAAGTACTAGGTGATAACTGGCATGCATAGATGTGGCGTAGACTATTCTATGATAAACAAACTGTACAGCATTCATTAGTTGTAACTTATCATTTGAAGTAAATGATTTAACAATTCAGATCCATGTTTTTTGTCCCTGAATGATACGTTAAATTATAATCTTTTATTAGTTCATGAATACAAAGAGAAATTTGATAATGTAAACCTGAATAATTTCATCAGGTAGGCAGACTTCAATAGTTTATAAGTTCTACGTTGCACTACGCAAATATTTTAATCACCTTGACGTTTTGACGTCCATCAAGCGCCATTATGAAAAGTCAAATGATGACATAGTAGCGTTGTAATCTCCCCATCGTCTGGTGGGATTTATGCTGTGCCATACTGCTGGATACAACAAACTCCGAACAAGATGAACGGGTGTTTCAACTTGCAGCACCCTGGCCTAAATCCATATGAAAATTGTAAATGTTTTTTTATGTCAAATTATGCGTCATTTTAAAGAAATTTAAGTGCCAAATTTTAATTTTAGCATTATTTGTCACGTAAAAAGCTCCCAGGGTGAACCCTGGTCGAGTGTAATTCATGCTAAAACACGTCAAATCGTGACCTTTGATAATGGCACACGATAGACGCCGAAACGTCAAGGTGATTATAATATATTTTAGTGCAACATTAAACTTATTAACTATCGATACAATAGTTGTTAAAGTTTGTCATTCAGTGGAGAAGTAAAAAGATCTAATTAAAATTAACGTAACGTTAATTACGAGTTAACAAAACTTTACATTTTTTGGAGAACAAATAAAATAGTTGCCATTTAGTGCGTAGTGATACAGATCTATATACAGAATATAAGGCATTAAACACATAGCACATTGGATGGAGATTACAGTAGTTACGCCATATGGCATGTCCATTCTATACAATTTGGTCATTACTTGTTATTTACAAAGAATTTACATATTTACACTGTGAAGTAAATAAGTTATCAATTAATATTGTGTGTGACAGTACAGTATGTCTCAGAAAAATACTATAGTGTAGCATGCATTGCATTTATTCTAACTTCTATTTTTAAGTGCGTAGTCTTTTGTCGAATAAAATATTTTAGAGATTCTATTGGATAAAATCATAAATGAACTTTCAACCATTTTTGTGACCTATATATTCAACATCAGAAAAAATTATACAATTTTACAATAAAATCAACCAAAAATAGGACGGAAAACTATTACAGTACTATTATCGCTAGTGTTTTTTTAACCAAAAAATCGTTTGCGTAAAAACACATTTGTTGCACCAGGACAAATTAGAAGGTGGTCATCATTTGCCTTGATGAGTAAACATATATCAAATCTTATTTCCAAAATGACACCATAGATTGAGATCATATTGAAACAGATCTACATTAATAAGGAAGTCCTTGGATATGCAGTAGCCTATAGCCTGAGTATAGGTGATATAGCAGATATTCTATCAATAGTGACATTCTATACAATGAGGTGCCGTACTCCTGGACATGGTAGCCAGGGTTCAAGCCTCGAGAATGGATGACCAGCAAGGGTGATAGCTTATAGGCCTACACAGCACTTCTTTTTAAAGTTTTTTTTCAATTAGTAATAGTTAACAAGGATATAACGATTGCATCCTATTACTAGTCGTGTTAGTACTAAATAATTGTTTTTAATATTACAGCATGTATCATCGCCGAAATGGTAACAGAACCTTGTTTGGCAATATTTCCTTGGAGAAAAAACCCAGAATTTTTACCCGCGAGCCAGTGAGTAATAACATTACTCATGATGTTCTTGTTTGACAGTTATCACTTGAACGAGGAAGGCTGTTGGAACTTGGAAACAACCGAAACGTCACGAGTTTTAGTGTAATCTAAGTATTTTTGTTTTTACTATAGATTAAAACTAAATATAGGTTGTGTTAAAAGAAAAGAAAGTGTTATCGAACATAATGAACTTTTACCATATAGGCGATGATGATATTGTTAATTTCTTAAAACATTAGACACCATTATCATATTTACAAGACACGCGATCATTTTTTCTTCTTGGGCGTTTTTTCGTCTTTCTGTTTGCCCTTTGGTAACGTGGTTCGCTGCTCCTCAAGACGGCTCGACTGGACTTTAAGTATGAGAGTGAAAAAATCGTCGTCAGGGACGGTGGGTGCGGCGGGGAGCGCGGGCGGTGTGCTTCGTTGTTCCTCCATCCGTGACGCCTGTTGAGTAGGATTAGCGATGTGACAAAAAAGTTTACATGGATATACAGTATTAGCGCTCAGGTAAGTACATGAACAGACGAACCAAAGTGGCCGAAAATAGATGGTGGGGAAAGCGGAGTACTTCGAGAAAACCACCGGTGTTCCATCTTCCATGGCTCAAAGACAGTCGCAAGTGACGCGAACTATCTTACGGAGGCCTATGCAACAACTGAGGTGTTTAAATAGAGACAGTGGACTGAGCAATGTTAGATCGCATGGTAACACTTATACTGGCCATTCATGATAAGTCTGAACTAACGCAACACGACATCACAAAGGTGTCCCTAATTACCTCGCCATTCACCACATCACATGACTTGCGTAATGCCATGGGTGGAGAACCGATCGAACTATAGAAGTGTACTGAGTACAGTGGATCATTTGCCCCTCCCCGCCACTGAATAACACAGGAAAAATGCCACACCAAGTATTGCCATGATCATTTACGTGATCGTGAGGTATTAGACATAACAGATTTTGGGTTCATGCCTCAAACTGGGATATCATGTCCTTGGGCATGTGTCTAGCATATCATAGCCTCAGTTCACCAAGCCGTAAATGGGTACTGATGAGTGTTCCCATGACAAGTAAAGTATTGCTATCGCCGAAATGGCAGATTTATCCATAAGTGCTTCAACCACCCTTGAGAAAAAGTAGAGTGAAATTTATATGCCGCATTTTAGAACCTTGTTGTGGTCTTATATCATGGCCGTGGGAGGTGACGTGAGCAAAGCATTGAACGTACAGCAAAATGTAACAGGAAAGAAAGTATACATAATTATATCCACGGCTTTACATCCCGATCTATACATAACTCGTCAGTCCCAATTTTACAGGCACCGGGAAAAACACAATTGAATAATATTGTGCCACCATGGTGTCAAACCCGCTACCTTTGGATTATAAATCGTACGCTCTACCAACTGAGCAATTCCCGCCCAGTTATATGACACACAGTTATAATTTATTTGTTCATAATATCAAATAATAATTTGAATGTGAACAAATCTACCAATTGACACTATTACGTTAAGATATGATATTCTCACCTGGCACTTGATGAGTTTATCGAAGAACTCGTCGTCCGGTTCAGACTTAGTGCGGTTCTCTCGGATGTATTCCTGAACCACAGCGTTGGAGTTCAGTCCTGGGAACATGGCCGACGCTCGCTGGTCATCCATTCGGGAAGCTTGAACCCCGGCCACCATGTCTAGGAGTGCTGCACCTCCCGGGGATGCTGTAAAGAGGTGATATGGTGTTTTATACACATATAGATAGTGAACATTAATACTGGGAACATGGCCGATGCTCGCTGGTCATCCATTCGGGAGGCTTGAACCCCCGCCACCATGTCAGGGGTTGCTGGGAAGAGGTGAAAGATATCTAGACAGTGCATTAATACTCTGAACATGCACTTCAATATGGTACATGAACATGGCCGACACTCGTTGGTCATCCATTCGGAAGGCTTGAACTCCGGCCACCAGTCCAGGAGTGCTGTCCCTCCACTCCATCCATTGTCCACTCACTAGTGACATCACGACTAGACTATTGAAATTCGCTTCTCATTGGATGTCCAGCTTATCTGATTGACAAGTTAGAACGTGTCCAAAAAACCGCTTGTCGTATCTTAATGCGCCAATCAAAATTCTGCCGAATAACGCCACTATTAATGGAACTACAGTGCATTGGTTGCCAGTGAAAGAACAAATAACGTTCAAAGTTCTTCTGTACGTGTATCAGGGTCTACATAACATTGCTCCTGTGTACATAAACAATGCCGTGTCATTCTATGTTCCGGCTCGCAGTCTGCGATGTGGTGATGCTTATCTCACAGCTCGTAATCCATGCAGACTTGTAACACAAGACAGACGTTCATTTTCTACCGGTGGTCCTACACTTTGGAACAATCTACCAATTGAACTTAGATCCCTGCAATCTCTCTCAATATTTAAGAGATATCTAAAAACACACTTGTATAGAATTGCGTTTAATTTTTATCAAACTGTATATATATAATATATATCGATGTATTTTTGTGATATAGCACAACTGAGAAACATCATTGTCTGAATCTTGTGCTTAAACCACGTTTACATTACATTGACTATGAAAAGGCTTTTGACAGAGTAAACTGGGTATATCTCAAATCCGCAAGAAGATTGGTGTAGATTGGAAGGACTGAAGGTTGATCTCTTCGAGATGATAGATGTATAGCATTACTACTCTACACATGACCGATGGTTGCTGGTCATCCATTCGGGAGGCGGCTTGAACTCTGGCCACCATGTCCAAGAGTGCTGCACCTCCAGGGGATGCCGGTGAAAAGCGACAATGCGTAAAAATAGTAAAGCAATAGTCCCATTTCCACACCGCACGTTTGGATCTCTCCACATCTGCCAAATGTCTGTTTACTATTCTATAGGGAAGATACTGCGTGTCCTTTACAATACACAGCCTCTCACCCCAACCATCTAAGGAGAACATGCATAAACGATAGCCACTCCTACACCTGGGTAAACAGAGGGAGTCACGTGAGATGCCTTGCCGTAGTACACCATGAAGAACACAACAAATACTGTCCACGACAGACTAAGTACGACTATTTCGTCATGGGATACAATGAAGAGGGACAAATGACTACGGGTCATGACAGTTTTTCAACCGGGCGATGATGCTACTCAAACATAATAGGTAAATGTAGGCTACACGTTATGGTACTTACTGAGTATGTTATTCTTGGTGTTATTGTTGTTAGTACCATTTTGTGTGGTCAGCGAGCACCTCTGGTCATCAATTCTCCTACTCTGGAAGCGACTGAGAAGGTCAAAGAACGCGTCTTCGTCTAAAGAATCCTGGAATATGAACAAAATTACAGTGACCCCCTCGCATATCTGCCATCCCTGGGACAAGCCAAATTCGTGTCGGTTATAGGTGAGGTGGCGGGTAAACTGAGATAAGTAAATGACAGTAATAAGCAAAGAAATGAACTTGTAAATCTTGTGGCAGGTAAGAAATGGACTTGTAAATCTTGTGGCAGGTAAGAAATGAACTTATAAATCTTGTGGCAGGTAAGAAAGGGACTTGTAAATCTTGTGGCAGGTAAGAAATGCACTTATAAATCTTGTGGCAGGTAAGGGTGGGGAAGGATAGAGGTGACGGATAGGTGAGGGTTCACTGTACTATGTGATGTCCTTAGACAAGGCATCTCTGGTCCATTCTACTTTGGAACCTACTGAGAAGGTCGAAGAACGCGTCTTCGTCTAAAGAATCCTGATATATAAGGCAAGGCATCTCTGGTCTTACTTACTTTGGAAGTGACTGAGATCAAAGTACATATTTTGGTCTAACGAATCCATGACCAAAATTACTACGGTAACGTAGTGTTCTTAGTCAAGGGAACTATGGTCCATTCTACTTTGGAAGCAACTTGAGAAGATTGAAGAGGTGTTTTGTCTAAGGAATCTTGCAATATGAACAAATGTGGTGTCCTTAGGCAAGGCATCTCTGGTTTATTGGTCTACTCTAATTAGATTGAAGATCGACAGAGATTTGTCTAATGAATTGTTAAATATGAACACATATATACATATGTGGTGTCGTTAGACAAGGCATGTCTTGTCTATTCTATTGCGACTGAGGTGAAAGGTGTTTTCGTCTGATGAATCATGAAATATGTACAAATGCGGTGCCTTTAGCCAAGGCATCTCTGGTGTTATTCTACTTTGGAAGCAGCTGAGGAGAGCGAAGAATCATGAAATATGATCAAAATTACTACTTGGTGATCTTAGGCAATGTATCTTTGGTTTACAGTATTCTGCTTTGGAAGAGACTAAAGAAGATCGAATGGTGTTTTCCTCTAATGAATCATGTAATATAAACAAACGGGTGTATTTAGACAATGCATTTCTTATTCATATAATGAATCCTGAAATATGACTTAGACAAGGCATCTCTGGTCTATTCTACTTGGATTGAGATCAAGAAGGTGAATTCTGGAATGAGACGAGTTGATATCCAAACAGAGACTTTAGACGACTATATTCTTGTAAGGTACATAAATGAGCCTGTAGAAGCTGTGCCTTGCAATATTATCAGGACTTTATCACAGTGTGCTAGATGGGGTCTTAGTGTTGCTATAAAACAAAAGGTATGACAGCAGAGTGGGTCACTCATATCTGTCCTCGAACCAGAATAATAGTAAATAAAATAAACCGACCTCATCATTATTGCTCTGTGGAGGTGGTGGTGAGCGTGTGAGTGCAGTGCCCAAGGACACGTCGTTGGTCGTGGTTTTGCTCACCCCGAGACTTGAGGACTTTTGGAGCTTGACTTTTTGCTTGGCACCTCCGTGTCGTAAGGCTTGTTCGGCTTGCTGAGGAACACAACACTAATGTACACAGGTTATGCTCGATCGTACCTCAATGCATCGTGTACCGTGGTAATGACGTTACAACAGTCATTACATTACTACAATCTCTGATTGAAAATGTTTCTGAGGAGTAGGGTAGTTTACAAAATTGAATGTCCACATTGTAACACTATGTCGGCCAAACTATTCGGCATTTACTAACCGGCTTCAAAGAACACTTGCGTAAATCCAGTTCAGTTGCGAAACATCTAGAAGAATGTGAAAGGACTGTCGGTATTCCAGACATAGAATTGTAGCCTCATCTACAAGAGGCGAGGACTATCTAATGCCTTTAGAGACACTGTACATTGATGAGATGCGACCTACCCTTAACACTATATGCTATACACTACTACGGATGTCCAAGAGCGGGATACTGACAAATTGTAGTTGTTGTCAGTTTCTGATCACTAAATATTGAACTCATGATGACAAAGTTTATATGTTACATTCTTTATTATAAGCATTTATTATTTTAATAATAATAAGACTGTGTGTTTCAGTTCTGAAGATTGAGTAATTCACAAACAAATTTAGAAGATTTCAAGTTATGTTAAACAAACATGATACATTTCAGAAATGTCTTAATTCCGATTCTGAGGATATTGCTTAGTGGGGAAGCAATCTGGCAATCCATATATCAGAGGTTCAAGCATATGTATGATGCAGTTCCCGTCTTGATATAATAATAGTTATAAGCACATATGATATGACAAAATCAGCCAATTTAGAGACAACACCCTCTTAGAACACAGTAATGCTATGCATAGATGTTCACAGAACGGTATACAAAACAAATACCCTGGGCTCACCTTATCTGGGGTTAGCTTCAACAGATCCATGTTCTCCATGCTTAACCGGCGAGTTCGGCTCTTTTTTGGGTATCGGTGGCCGAATGGTCTAAGGCGCTGGTACCCCGATAAACCGATCATGATCCTAGGCGGCAGCCGTGGGTTCAAACCCCGCATGTGCCGTCGATTTTTACCCATAAATTAAAATCGGGTAGACTTTGCTCCATGAGAAAGTCGGAAAGTACTTGTAGCCTGCGATAGACTTGTGTCCTGTCCAGGGGGTGTAGTGTGGTTTGGGCTGTATTTATTTTATTATTTATTATTTTACGAGGGTAGCAATAGACTATCTAATTAAAAGTATATATACTGCATTGTTCTGCTTAGCACTGTGCACCGGGATAAGCTCCGGATTGTATTAGCCACTTCGGAGGCTATGAAGGAATTACTTATTAATGATGTACAAAAGAATGACCCCGGACTAACCTTATCTGGGGTTAGCTTTAACAGATCCATGTTCTCCATGCTTAACCGGCGAGTTCGGCTCTTTTTTGCTGCAAAATAGAGTCATGTTGTTCAAATGGTTAAATGTACAAGACTTAATAGTAGACTAGAAGTGCAAAATGGAGGCATGCTGTTACAATGGTTAAAGCGGTATTTAACTCAGTTGAAAGATATACTGTTTACATTACTGTACATACTATATGACTGTACATATGTTTGTTACACTCTACTATACCCAGCAATTGGAAATAGTCAAATAAAATTGCATATAACAAAATGTGTGATGATTTGTTGATCGCCAATAGGAAAATGGTTGCTATAGGCATATGCGTGATTACTACAAAGCCGGCAGGAGTTTTACCAATTACAAACTCAGATCTGACTACAATTGAACTCACTCACTATGTGATGACACCGACTCGAGTATAACTACCACTGGTTTCGTCACTGACACTGACCTCTCATCTAATCTCTCAGGCGTCGCAAGTACAAGTAGTGGACTAGTGGTACATATCTACTGTATATCGTCATTATAAATATTACTTATGGTGGTCAGGGACGTACCCCATGTACCATGGATATACACTCATGAACAATATCATGTAAGTATCATGTAAAAATCGCAGGTCTAATTTCTTCAGAACATTAATTTTATTAAAACTTGAACAAATTTTTACTTTTACATTTTAAGGAGAAAGCTCAAGCCAATCGAGATTCAGCACTAAGCCAGAATATACAGTATCCATTTTAAATATACTACTTACCTAAATCAGCCTTGTCTGTGGCTTGACCATTCGAATCCACACTCATTCTGTGTACACAAACAGTTTTATGATTAATGCAGACATAAAATGTAATCCCTTCATAACCTTTGTAGTGCAAAGCCACACTGCACTGCCTGGACAGGACCCTAGTCTATCACAGGTTACTTTATAACTTTCTCACGTGGCTGGTAAATTTTAGTTCCTGGGTAAGAATTGATTGAACCCACGCCTGCTGCTTAGGATCATGATCAGTTTATCAGGGAACTGGTACCTTAACGGAGGCCTAATGTCTAAAAATCCATTTTGTTGGTGGTATCTACTAGTAAATGTGTAATTGTTCTAGTATACTTAGTCTTACAGTATACTACCCTCATGGTATAAGAGATAATCTACATGACACCAAAGTACTATATTGCCACTCGTATC
>WNLI01050336.1:0-11287 GCA_025802215.1 Wirenia argentea
ATTGTATGCAAATTAGGTAGAATAAGTTGAAATTTGTTACCAAAAAATCTGGTCCCTGCGAGACTTGAACCTGGGTTTCCTGCTTGAGAGTCCTGCGTTCTACAACTGCACCGTCAGTACTGGAGATATTTGGTGATGGTAAGGATACCCTTTTATAGGTGCTTTTGTTATAATATTTGAAATTGTTTGACTTTAGTAGGGTATCCTTACAATCAGTTGTTACAAGTATGGCCGCCATATCTGGGCTTTATAAAAGTAGACTTCAGCTTTAAGCACAAAATCCTGTACGCCTAATATAATATGTAGGCTACAATATTTACAACTATGTACATGGAGGTACGGGTATATACACGAAATCGCTCACCAAAGTACAGATATTATTAATATAAGTGGGTAGGCTATTACAACATGCAAATTAAAATTATGTTATGTTGTACGGTACATGTATAGGCTACATTAAAAACGAACATTATTTGTTTCTAAATAAAAACTATGAGGTATTCCATAAAGGAAATTACATACTGTAGGACATTACGGTCAGGGAGGTGATGTATACGAGTACGGTAGAGAGGCAGAGACGAAAGCACGAGGTTCAAAGAATGCGGGAGTTAGTGTCGGAAAGGAGGATGTACAATAGGCGGGTAGGTACGGGGCTCATTGTATAGGCATACTCATGTAGCGTTGGGAAGGAGACATGTATGATATATATAGGCAGGCAGCAGGACCGGAGGCATATGCATGAACACACGAACAAATGAACGAACCAACAAACGAACGAACCGACTAGCCAACCAACAAATGAACGAACAAATAGACTAACCAATCAACCAACCAACGAGCGAATACACGAGCGAACGAATCAACTAACCAACTAGCCAACGAACGAACGAATGAACCAACCTATGAATGAACCAGCCAACCAATCAAAAAACGAATGAACCAACCAACCAACGAATCAACTGACCAACCGACTGACGAAGCAAACAACCAACTGACGAACCAACCGACTAACGAATGAACCAACTAACCAAGGAACCAACTAACGAATCAACTAACCAACCAACCAACCAACAAAGGAACAGACGAAGGAACAAAGAAACCAACCAACGAATCAATCAATCAATGAACGCGAACGAACGAAGGCACGAATGTACCACCTAGCTAACAAACTAACAGACCAACAAATCAGTCAACGAACCAACCAAGCAACGAAAGAAAGGACGAACCAATGAACGAACAAACGAACTAACCAAGGAACGAACGAACCAAAGAACACATGAACGAACCAACCATCAATCAAACGAACCAATCATTCAATGATCAACCCAACGAAGTCAATACACACGATATGATAGGCCTAAACTGTTATTATTTGGGGGTAGGTTTCATATAACTAATTGTGGAAGTCATGTGTCATCCGTCACTATGAACGCATATCATGTGATGGTACATCCAATAATCCCGGACCTGACCTGGAACCAGAGTAAACGAATGTGAGGCTATGATCGAATTGTCAGTCCAATGATCACTTGGAAGAGCACTCAAATGGTCATGCAAATTAACAATTGAATGATCAATCAAATAGTCAATCGAACGGTGAATTGAACTATCAATTGACCGATCTATTGAATAACAATCGAATGACCAATCGAATGATCAATCCAACAATTTCTTGAATAGGCCTAATCAATGAAAGATCAATCGTATGATCAATTGAATGGTCAATGAAATGACCATTCGAATGATTAATCGAATGACGAATCGAACAAACTCGATCATTTAATCATGAACGTGTGTTTAAGGTCCATGACGAAAAATATTTAACAGTACTGTAATAATAATAATAAAACATGATTGAAATAACAAATATTTGATGAATCAAATGATCAACTAATGCTTAATCAAAATTGTATGAATAATCAAATGATCAATCGAATGACAAATTGATTGATCAATCTATCGAAAATGACCAATCGAATGATCAATTGAATGATCAATCAATCAATCAATCAATCAATCAATCAATCAATCAATCAAATTACCAATGGCAGAATAGAATGATCAATCAAAATGCAAGATTTAAACGATGATACAACATTCAGTGGTGTGGACGTACCTATGGTACAGGACGAAACTCATTGTGTGTATGGCATGACTATCCATTATTTGAAACATTCTTTTTCATTTACGATGAATGTATATAGACGGTTGAAGCCATTATATCTACGGAGTGGAATCTAGTTGTGTACTAATTAAGGGGTTATAGGCAACAACTTCACGTACTACATGATAACATTAGGTTGTTGCTTTCAATCCCTCAATTATTTATGGTTATTTAATGCATGAAGCGGTGATGATCCGACAAACTGTATGAGCACAATATATCCCCATTTACACCAATACCTTTTCTATACTGCCTTTTACAGCGTCAGAATACTAGGGGAAGCTACTACCATACCGTACCCCTTACAACGAAGTACATTGACTGCATTCCTCTGAAATTTGTATTCCATTTGCCATACGTGTAGCAAACTCATTTACTGATGTGCGTGGACATGTCAATTTATGTACACTATCCTAACTTTCTTATTTTTTCACTAAAGGAATTAACTCACTTTAGTGACGTTTCGACATGTTACACTCTTCTTCATCTGACCAACTGACAGTCATTGCGGACTGCGAGCGCCGCTTTGTTGGTTTTTGACGGGAAATCGTGAGATCACATTACACGGTGTAATCCAAACGTGACTGAGAAAATAAGACCCCTCATGCCGATTCATGGTCGGTACATTATGTTGTATCTCGATGGACAATCTGAATTTATTTGTGTTTGTCCTCGTGTTAGCTTCTCCTCCTGTTTTTGCCCCTTTTAGTCGATTACATGTTTAACCCAAGACAAAAGCACATAATTGACTGGATGTGAGGACAATCTAACATGACGTCAAATATGCGAGTCCATCGAGATCATGAATCAAGGGTTTTTACTTTCTCAGTCACGTGTCGGATCAAGTTCTTATGTACAGAAACACTGCATAACGTGATCTCGCAATTTCTTGCCAAAAACCAATGGAGCGACACTGGTAGTCAGCAATGGCAACAACACGTCGAAACATCGCTAAAAGTGGAGTATTTTCTTTGGTAAAAAAATTAACAAATTAGAATAAATATTTCAACCTGATGAACTTTTTCAAGATTTTATGTAAAGTTTGTAAACTTATCTATTATGATTCCAGGAGTGTGGCCAAGGTTTCAAGTCTCGGGGCGCCAGTCATTACCACATGAAGGTTAAACACAACCTAGACGTCCCACTCAGTGCCGGCATGGAGAAACGTGTTCGCAGTTTACGTTCTCATAAGAAGTACGACGATTCCACGGAGAAACTCATGCCTGATATATCATTTTTGTCACAAAATGTAGAAACTTCAGATAATAATACATCTGATTCACGAAATGAATTTTATGAAACCGATAAAATGATTTTTTCACAAATGATAAACACGCAAAGTCAAAGTGTGAGTGAGCAAAGTCAAAATGTAACTGAACCGATATGTAGGATAGAATCCGTTTCATCAATCAGTGATATAGTTCCGCAAAAAACGGCATCCAACATGACGAAAATGATTAAAGCGAACAATTTGGAGAAAAAAATCAACTCGATTTTGTACCGTGAAAACGTCGCGAAAGTAAAAGCGATCATCGAACGTGAATCCCAACATTGTAATACTCGAGTGGTGAACCACAATGGTACTCAAATATGTAGGGTGAAAAATGAATTTGGAGCGGACGTTCGGCAATCAGACATGTTTACAAATTTCTATCAAGAAAATTCCAACTACGATGATAGTAGTCAAAGCAGTTGTAGTCAAAATTACGATGACTTTAATCTCACACGAAATATAGATGATTCGGGATTACTAAATGCTCATAATATCATCCATAAAGCCAAGGTTGTGGTATCACGATGCGACAATATTATCGCAAATTCACCAGCTTTAAGTTCTCCGACAAATGACGATAATTCTAACGATGCGTCCGATGCAGAGGATTCTGTACGAGTAACTCGCAGTCGAGCAAATGCTATAAAGGCGTCAAAAACGAGTACTGATTCTCCGTCGACTAACATTGAAAAGTCTTCTCTTTCTACTGTACCAACGAATTCAGAAACGATCGCGGGAATTACAATTAACCAAGATGTATCTGTTGTCCAAAATGTAAGCCAAAGTAACCCAATAATCAGAAATAGCGCAGTACATCAACATATCCCAATCACCGAAAATGTCCCTGTTGCTGTAAACAATCCAATTATTAACAACTCTACTATAAACATCACACAAAGTTCCACGCTAAATGGAAACCATGACACAATTGAAAATCAAATTAATAAATTTGTGCCACATCAACTACAAGTAGAAAATATTTCATCTAACGAAGCGCGATCGATTATTAACGTCGATTCACCAAACCAAGAAATCGTCCGTGATCTGACTGATCCGACTATGAGAGCAATGGTGTTTAATGAGTTTATGGATTGTGCCGCGCCGAATCTTGAAGAAATCGCCGAGATAGAACGACGAAAACTTAAGAAAAAGAAAAAGAAACTAAAAAAAGAAAAGAAACGACAAAAACTTTTACAACAAAGTCTAGCTGCATTTCAAATAACGAAAATCCACAATCCGGGTGAAGGATTCCTCCCAATAACGCCCACTACACCACAACTCTATCCTGGCATGATTTATCCTAATTTAGCCAACGCGATTACAACGAACAACCAACTTTCATCCCAAATAGACCCTACCATACACCCTCACAATGTCACTTCGCCTCATTTTGCTAATCTCCTCAACGTCAACAATCAACCAGTTTTTCCCAACATGCACCTGCAAAGTGGACCTCAAAATGGGGAACAAAGTGGACAACAAATGGCACAGCCAAGTGAACAGCAAATCAGACAGCAAATCATAAGCCAAAGTAATCAAATAGTTGGAAATATTACTGCACATCAAAATATCCCAAGTGGGCAGCAAACAACAGTGCAAAATGTACAACAAAATGTACAAACGCCATACCAAACTATCCAACCCAAACCTTTCATGGACTTGACAATGTTACCTAAATATATTGTACCACCTACACCAGAAAATGTCATGCCAAACGTAAAAACACCAAGCGCGATATATGAACGGTATCCAAATATTGCACCGAAACCGAAAAATGTTGAGATGCCATCAAACATTTCTACTGAAATATCTCCAGCCTCGGCTCCTAATGCGTATGAATGTCAGCGTGTAAACCCTAAACTTGGTCGGTGGCAGAATTATTGTAGCGAAAACACGAACATTAACAACAACGCTAACAAAAACTCAAATAATAACAACACTAACAAAAATTCAAATAATAACAACAGCAAACAATCAAACAATGAAAAAATCAAATCTATAATCGAGCGAGAAACTGAATTGATCCATTATCACGGTAAAGTACTCCGAATCGTTAGTGACGTCAGTTTAGCTGCGACGCAAACTGCCATCGATCAATTCACCGGCGAAGTTTTAAAGATCTACAAATGTGGGATCTGTGATAAGATAACCGATTCCATGAACGATATTTGCCGTCATTTATGTACGCATTGTACGAACGCGGTTCTTTATCCGTGCCCGAAATGTTCGGAATCGTTCGCACATATGCTGGATCTCATCAATCACTATAGCAACCACTTAATGTTTGATGGGAAATGTCAATCGTTTAAGGAAGAGCCTATTAAAACTGAAAATGAAACCGATGGTGTTAGTTTACCGACGTCGGTTACTTCTTATCCGAATGTGTCTAAATACGTAGAACCTGATGAACCACAAAGTGTCAAAAGTCCGAAACTAACAGAAACTGAAAGCACAGAACCGGCAAGTAAAGCGGACATAGATAAAACAATCAGTGACACTATCGCGAAAATTAAAGAAAAGATGGCTGCGCGAAAGAAATTATCAAACAGAAATCACATCTTAGCGAAAAAAATAAAAAAACTCATGAAAGCAAACCCTATGCATCCATACAAAACAGTTAGTCAGTTAAACCTAAATATCTGCAGTGAATCGTCGCCGAAAAAAGCTGAAATCGTAAATCCCACATTGAAAACAATGACGTTTGACGGTGAAAATTATCGCACACCAAGTGGACGATATGTCTGTAACGTATGCGGATGCTCATTCGTTCAAAACTTCGCATTAAGAAACCACATTAAAAACCACAATAATAAAGACCACGTGTATCGTAAATCACGACCTGTGACCTTACCAACTACTCCACCGGGTTCAAAGGTCGCGGATTCAACACCTGTCAAGTTCATGAATACAGAGATGGGTAAATTGGATAATAAGCCAGTCAGAAGGATCCAATTTCCGTACAAGCATCGAAACCGACGACGACGTGGGACGACGCTTAGGTTTCTTCCTTATGTCGCCCCTTCATTTAACGCCGCGACACAAGCGCGACGATCAGTCATGCTCTCTAAACTACGTCAGATATGCAGCCAGGATAGTGACAATCAGGATACAGGTAACCTACAATCTGCTGAGTTGAATTCTCCAAATGGTTCCCCAAGTGGATTACTATCCCCAAATATCGATAGTCTGCGGAGTTTTCTTGATGCAAGTTCTGTTGGAATACAAAATTTCTTAGATGCGAGCTCCGGTAGTATGATCAACCTTGCTTCTGACAACTCAGATAACGCGGTTATTAACGACGTCATTGAAATCAACAGTAGTAGCGAAGACGATGCCGAAAATGACTCGCTAGATAACGCAGACATCAACAGTAATGATGGTAGTCAAACTAACAATACAGAGAAACAATTAAACATAGCAAATTCACCGCTAAAACATTTGCCTGTTTTCACAAAAAAACGCAAGCGAAAACACAAAAGAAAATCCAGTTCTCCACAACGCACCCCACCATCTATCCAAAAATCTAAATCCCAAACCCCAAATGGTAGTGAATCCCCATTGGACGAAAATATGCCAGTTTTACACAACGAAGTGGAGGAGAAATCACAGGAAACGTTACAATGTATAACAGATGATTCAAACAAAATTTCTAACACGCCAGGTGCGGTATTATCGTCATCAGCCAACTCATCCCCAGTAAAACTCGTACAAACAAACATGGTGTTTGACTCGAACGGGAAACAATTGATACAATTCAACGCAAACGGACAACAAATAACGTTAAACGGACAGACGTTTTACCCGCTCATCTCAAATGGACAACCAGTTCTGAGTGTTGGTCCAAAATCTTCTACGGCTAAGCAATACTTTCAAGTTAGCCCTCAAGGATCAACGCAAGGTCAACCGTTAATTCACGGACCGTTCACAATGTTCAGTCCCAGTAAAACTTCCGATGACACCACGTCGGACGACATGAACCCAATCGTTAATCCATCGTCATCCTTGGATACCACCCAAACAACGCCGACAAAACCAGTAATGGAGATCAGACCAATGCCTAAACTACAAGGACCAATGACTTACACCTCCGAAACAACACCGAATTCTCATATTTCTACACCAACACAACCCACACCATCACCATCCCAAACACCAACCATATCTGACCCAACACCATCTTGTGAATCAATGTCACAATCTCAAGACTCCATCGAGATGCCTCGTCTTGAAATTTCCCCACCAAACGACGTCACAACATCGCTAAACATTTCACTCACACCGCTAAAATCACCGATCTTATCTCCGCATAAATCGATGACATCACCAAATGTGTCTCTCACATCACCGCATAAATCGATGACATCACATAATTTGTCTCTCATATCACCACATGAATCGATGACATCACCAAATTTGTTGTCCTCGCCATCATCAATGACATCACCAAATTTGCTGTCGTCACCATCACCACATAAATCGATGACATCACCTAATTTGTCTCTCTCATCACCACATAAATCGATGACATCACCGAATTTGCTGTCCTCACCATCATCAATGACATCACAAATTCTGTTTTCTCCTCCAATGATGTCACAAAATATGCCATCACCAACTCTGATGTCAGCACGAATGTTACTATCATCATCTTTGACGACGTCACGTTCCCGCGACCGATCACCGGTGCCCAATATCGAAGACCAACAAAGGCGGGTGTCTTCGCTCTCCACTACAAAATCAAGGTGAGATGTGTTCATATTAAAAGTATAGGCCTACTTTCCTTTAGATGATAAAATAAAACCTGAGATGCCATGCCGAAAACGTTCGCTAAATACGCGTCATACGTTTATTATTTTTTTATAAACAGCACCTTTATTTGCATGGAAACATTATTATTTGTGTAGAAGTGGTAATTTTCCTATTTAATATACTTTGCTGACGATTTCATGTTATTACGCTGCTCAGTTCAATGTCAACGATCACGTATCTGCAATGCTCTGTGCTTTTGAACGGACATCTATAGACTACATTCCAACAGTCACAATTTTAACGCTACTAACTCTAGGAAATGTATATCTTGTAGCAAGTTGCTATTAGCAACATCGTTTATTTCCAACAACACATTTCCCAAAAAATTATGTATCACCTGAACTGTTACAGTCTAGATGATCTATTCCTACGGTTATACTTACGTTCCCAAAGGTCAAGGACACATAAATATTCTGACAATGGTTCAGAATTATGGTTTAAACCTGCGACCTTCAAATTACACACTATAAACTTATTTGCCTCAAACTCTAACCATTCTGTGAAACGTGTTTCAGATTGGCAGTGTATAAATCGATCGACCGTAACGTCACATGTCGGCCCGTCATAACTGCCAATGGCATCTCCTTGTACCAGTGTTGTGTGTGTCCCAAAACGTTCAGCACGTATGCAGATATCAACAGACACGTGAATTTCCATGAAGGTAAGTGGAAAAATACAATATAGCCAATATTACATTAGTCAATAACAGAATTTTCCTTGATACTGCAATATGCTGTAGCAATGTTGTGTGTGTCCCAAAATGTTCACGGACATCAACAGACACGTGAATTTCCATGAAGGTGAGTGGAAAAATATCAGTAATCATATATAATATAAATATTAATCATAATATTAGTGGAATTTTCCTTTCATACCTAGATCATTCTGCACGTAGTGCCGGACTGTTGGTTTCAGTAAATATATTTGTTTTTCTATTGTACGGATCAATATAATCTTGTTACCTACCTGTATATAATGTATATATTGTACAAAATATTATTGCATACTGTATTTATGCGGTTTTCAATAAAAAAATTCAATTTCAATTGAATTGCATGGACATCAACCGACGCGTGAATTTCCATGAAGGTCAGTGGAAAAACACCAGTAATCCATAAATATTATTATGGAATTTTCCTATGGTATAATGTCATTGTGCTGTCCCAAACGGTGAGTGGAAAATACCAATGCATAAATATTAGAGAATTTTTGATATAATCTTATTGTATCAGTGGTGTGTGTCGGTGTCCTGAATAATCAGCACGTATGCAGACATAAAGAAACACATGAATTTTTTTCAAAGTGAGTGGAAAAGTACCAGTACTCTAATATTAAATATTAATGGGAATTTTCCTTTGATAAAATGCCATTGTATGAGTGGCGTGTGTGTCCCAAAACGTTCAGCACATATGCGGACATCAACCGACACGTTAATTTCCATGAAGGTCAGTGGAAAACTACCAGTAATCCATAAATATTTGGGAATTTTCCTTTGATATAATGTCATTGTACCATTGGGCTGTCCCAAACAGCCAGTGGAAAAACACCAGTAATCCATAAATATTACTAAGGAATTTTCCTATAGTACAATATCAGTGTTGCGTCTCCTAAATATTCAGCACAGAATTTTCCTCTATACAGTGTTGTGTGTGTCCCCAAACAATCGCAACATACGCGGACATCAACCGACACGTGGATTTCCATGGTGAGTGGAGAAGTACCAGTAATCCATAAATATTACTAAGGAACTTTCCTATGGTACAGTGTCAGTGTTCTGTCTCCAAAATATTCAGCACGGAATTTTCCTTGATACTCTAATATACTGTACAAGTGTTGTGTGTGTGTGTCCCAAAACATTCAACATGTATGCAGATATCAACAGACATGTCGATTTCCATGAATGTTAGTGGAAAAAGTGAAAAAAAACCAGTATAGCTGATATTATATTAGTCACTATCACAGAATTTTCCTTGATGTGGTGATATAGCCTACTCTATCCTTTGTGTTGCTTAAAACATTCAGCACGTATGTGGATATCAACCCATTTCAACAGACACATGCATTTCCTTTTTGGTGAGTGGAAAATTACCAGTAATCCTTAAATATTATTAGAGAATTTTCCTTTGATAAAATGTGAGTATTGTGTGTGTCCTAAAACGTTGAGGTATGTAAGTACATATGGTGACAAGTGCATTAACATGAAGGTGAGTGGAAATGTACCAGTAATCCATAGATAGTACTATTAGGGAATTTTTATTTTATAAAATGCTGTTGTATGAGTGTTCAGCACGTATGCAGATATCAACTGACATAGGAGGGTGGAAAAATACCAGTAACACACAAATATTACTAAGGAAATTTCCTACGTGTGTACAGTATTAGAATGTCCTTGTGTCCAGCACATATTCGAACATCAACCAACATGTGTGGAATTTTCCTATGGTACAATGTCGTTAAAACGTCAGCACATACGCATACATCAACCGACACGTGAATTTCCATGAAGGTGGGTGGAAAAATACCTACCAGTACTCCATAAATATTACTAAGCTTACTGTAACAATGCCAATCAATGTCATTGTATGAGTCCTTTGTGTGTGTGGAAATGTTCCACATGTACACAGTGCACACGCACTTGAATGTCCATGATGGCGAGTGGACGAAATACCAAGACTCAATACTTTAAAAAGTAAATAGTCATGTTTAAGTATTGTTGTTTAAATTGTGGAATTTTCCACTATAAAATAATGTGCGTACAATAAACCAATCATCACATACTACATGTTTGATTCCATGTAGGTAGTGGCGTATCGGTTATAATAAACTACGATACATAGTAACTGTTGTCTGTTGTTCCAAAACGCACGACCCTCTCGTTCAAACGAGGCTGCTGTATTTAAATGTATTTGTAACCCAACCTAAAAGTTGTCTCTCCAGTAACTCTTTGAATTCCAGAACTTCCAATTGGCTAAGTATTAGCTAATGCGATATGATATGTGACATTTGTGTCTGTCACATTCTATGAACAGATTAGTCTAATT